>CAKAOI010001983.1:0-22927 GCA_916701655.1 Sebastiscus albofasciatus
CGTTTTTTTAAAATAGTTTTTCAAGTAGAAACTTGACCCCCTTGTAAAAGACAGCACTTGTTCTCTTTGTCTAAATTACAAATCTGAGGAAGTATTGGATGACAGCTCCTGGTACAATTTCTGATTTAAATCACCAGTTTATGTTGTATTTTATTTTGGCGTTTATTTTGGAGTTCTTGTATGGTTTCTTGTGTTCAAGCAAAATGTAACAATTGAAAGTACCTTTTATATCCTCATATTGGAGATAGTAACGAAACATTTCAGAACAATATCTCTAACATCTCCGTTGTTTGCCCTTAAAGGACCTCACCTCTGAGGAACGCTTCCACGTAGAGCTTCACTTCAGCCCCGGTGTCAAAGGCGTCGAGGAGGAGGAGAACGCACCGACCGGCTTCGGATTCAGACCCGCTTCTGCAGAGGTAGCACGACAGGTAGAATCCATACGAGCTCTTTCTCCATGTCTTTTGTTCTGCAGATAGCAGCATATGTATTCCCTCTTTATTTTCTCTCTGCTCATTCAGAACGGGCAGAAACAGACCGATCCCGGCAGCATGGAGGACCTCACGCGAGATGAGACTGACCGTGCCGTGCCGCTGTCTGAGCCAATCACCATTCAGAGGAGGTCTCCGCTCATACGCAACCATAAGACTGGATCCATGGAGGTGACGCAGACTAATCCACACAGTTTAGGAAGAAGCAGACTCATTATTACACCAGAATCTAGGGCTGTACCGAAGAGTTCGAAGCTTCATTCGTAACGTTGACATTCAAATTCTAAATCAACACTCCCATTTTTTTTTTTGCATATGTAGTCATTGTGTTTAAAGACGGTATTTCTGCACGGTTTCAGATAAAGATCAGGCTTCACTGATATTATTGGTATTATACTGTTTGTAGAATTAGATTACAGTGGTGGCTGCAGAGTAGAGATGCATGGGTTGGGCTTACTAGGAGCACAGTATCGCACCCGATACCCGATACTGGTATCGGTATCGGTGCATCCCTACATAAATTACATTTATATAACCACAATAACAAAAGGGTGATGACATCATAAAATATGACGACAGACATTCAAAGCTTCATTCGAAAACCTCAGAAGCTTCGAATGTGGAGAAACAACATTCAGTACAGCCCCACCAGATTATTGTTTCTGAAAACACTATCAAACATAAAATCACTCGTCTGTTTAGCTGTTTAGATTGCACATTTGTTTAGTTATATATGTAATCAGTGTGTTTTATAGACCCAGAACTTCTCTTTTGTGGTTTTGCCCTCTCCCCTTGTCCAAGGTCATACATAATTCTGTAAACTAGCAGCCAGTAGTGGAGACTGGTGCATGATATCACATACAGTCACGCTGCGTTCTTACCGCTGTCTGACGGTTGTGTGTTTGTGTGTTTTTTCCACCAGGTTCTGTCCGAGACATCGTCCTCCAAAGTAGGCAGTTATCGCCTCTTCTCTTTGTGCTCACGTCAATCCCCCGAGATGAAACAAAGTGGATTAGGTAGGTGTCCTAATGCACCGTTTCCACGGCAACCGCGTGTATATGGATGACATGTGGAATGGTTCCAATTGATGGAGATGGGTGGGACAGGTTTTTGATATGATGACTTTTGATCTGGGAGGATGTTATCATCACTAATGGAGATAATACTCCCTGAGGGCTGTTCTCACTGTGTGTTTGTGTGTGTGGGGGGGAAAGCATGAAAGCAGCATTTCTCCAGATGGAGATATAAATGTGTTTGTTTATGCATTTGCTTGCTTTTGAAGAAAATTAGTCTCCAAATACTACAAGGCACTGACTAATGATAAAATGGTGGCTAAATTTCATGCCTAGTTTTGGGATCTAAATCAAGTCTTCATAAAACATTTTACATTGGACAATACTCCAGTTTTATAACAGTAATTCAGAATTCAAAGGCAGTACCACGGTCCCGTTTCCAGGACTGAGATGATCGTCCTCCTGTAATAACATAACACGTTGCATGGAGAATCTCTATCTGAATTCTGTTTTGATTCGACACTGCGGTTAATCTTTGTCTGGAAGATTTCACACCATACTGTGTGGCTAGCCTGTTGTGCTCTTTACTTCTCATACTAAAGGGACAATAGGACTGTAAATGTTATCCTTAAGAAATAACATTTACAGATGTTTTCACTGGTCTCAACGTACAGTACAGCTGTTTTGCATCAATTGTCAGTTTGTTTTCTGCTGCATTCGTGTGAACTAAATGTGATAAAAATCATCAAATGTGTACCAGTGGCATGTTCAGATACTCAACTGAGGCGTTAAAGTGTCCATATTTATGCAGCTTCATACAGATTAACATTTCACTGCCTCCTCTTTTCACCGCAGTAAACCTCTCAGATTATTCCCACCTTCAACATAATCCCTATAGAATGACTCTACAGGCTGTCAAAAGAAAAATCCACCCAAAGTTGCATTTCTGTGTCAATTTTGATGTTTGGATGTTAGTCTTTCTTATGACTGTCTCATCAATGGGATGTGTGTTGTGGTGCAGTCTCTCTCAGCTGTCTAAAACATCAGAGATACACATCACGTTTCGGCGTCAGTCCTTCAGAATTAAAGAACAACCACTTTTTGGAGTCGCCGTTTTGCGCTTGTTGTTCAACAGTCATACAGGGAGACATTTTTCAGAGGCAAGTCACCAAGCCTGATCTAATTCTGTTGCTCTTGCCTGTATTTCCTCTTTCTGTGCTACTCTTTTGCACTCTCTGTTTGGACATACTAATGTCAAAAAGCATTCTGGGAAATGCAGGAAATCAATAATTGAAGAGAAAGAGGGAAAGTGGATTAATAGGCCTGTCACGATAACTACTTTAGTTGGACGATGTTGTTCCAGAAATAATAGCACTGATATAATGATGATATAATATCTGTAATATGATAATATAACTGGATAATAATGTAAGTACACCCTTTCAAAGAGCAACGGGCAATATCGAGGTCGGCAAAAATGATCAAGGTCATGTCCGTATATCGTACGATAAGTCCATGTCCGTATATCGTACGATTAGTTTACATAAAAATGATTGCGGTCATCTACATATATTGTACAATAAGTCGATATCCGTATATCCTACGATAAGTTGATAACGTAAAAATGATTGCAGTCATCTGCATATATTGTATCAATAAGTCCATGTCCGTATATCGTACGATAAGTCCACGTCTGTATATCGTAAGATAAGTCCACGTCCGTATATCGTACGATAAGTCCACGTCCGTATATCGTACGATAAGTCCATGTCTGTATATCGTACGATTATGTCGATAATGTAAAAATTATCAAGGTCATGCCCATATATTGTACAATAAGTCGATAACAGAAAAATCATCGAGGTCATGTCCATATATCAATAAGTCGATAACAAGAAAGTTATGGAGGTCATGTCTGTTTTTCGTACGAGAAGTCGATAACATAATCATCGTGACAGGCCTAGCACTTCATTTCAAAATCGATCAATGAATGCATTGAATGTGTCACAAGTTGATAAGAACAACTGTGAAAGTATTCCAATGGTGGATTTTTACTTTTTTGCCCCATTAAATACCTGACGTTAAAAACTTCCTCCAGCCTCTTGTGAGGAGCAGCGATGTGTTGGTACGAGATGCATGGTCTACTGTGGGTCCTTGTCTGTCTCTTTCTCTGTTTTTCTCTCTCTTTTTCCCTCTCTCTCTCTCTGTCTCTCTCTGGATAGTTGTTTGAGTAACAGCATGATATGTAGTGGTGACTAACCCCCAACCCCCCCCCCCCCCGCCCCAACCCGCAGGCTCTCAGTGCGCCGGGCTCTTCAGCACCACTGTCCTAGGTGGGTCCTCTAGCGCCCCTAACCTGCAGGACTACGCACGCGCACATCGCAAAAAATTCTCCACCGGCAGTCTGTCCTACAAAGACGGTACGTGTTTGAGACCGCGCTCCTTCACAAACCTGCACAGGGCCACAGCAGATCAGTGTCTCACACATTTCCTTCTTAGTCCTAACATCGTTAAGTTTGACATCCTGAGCGATGCTCTGTGGGGAAACTGGGCAAGCAGGTAGAAATATATACTGTAGAGAGGTTTAGTACGAACACATATTGATTATAGGAGTTAGAGAATGAGCAAACATATTTGGACTGGAAGAATATGTGCTCTGAGAGAATTAAAAAGGTATAAACATCATGTATGCCCATACATGTATTTTATAGTTTTTTAGCCTCCATATTCATTCTAGCCACCAAAACCACTGGATTTTTTCCATCTTCTTTTTTTCCTCCACACCACTTTGACTAAAATTGGTGTATTTTCTTTTTAGCAAGTTTGTATACATGCTGCCTCTGGCCCAGTTTAGACCATGTGTATTATTAATATGTGTGAAGACCACGACAGGAAAATGTGGCAACAAGTTTTACAGAGAATAGCACATGTAACAACGGCGTCATCAAATTCAGTATTCAGATGTGTTTAGGTATAGTATTGTTAATGTGCGCTTGGTATGTGGGAGTCAGGTTCATTTCTAGCTGAGTTACATAGACTTTTGTTCTTAAGTCAGCATTGAGTGTTTTGAGAGTTTGTTAGTTTGAGATTTTAGTGATATTATTTCCATTCTGAACAGCATACAATATGATTTCTTTTTTTATTTTTAGAGCTACTGCATGTATAAAGCAACTGTTCATCAGTACGTGTCCTCATTCTCAGAATCATGATCTTCCCATGTTTTTTTTTGCATGGTCCATGGCTGCACTGACTTCCTGTTACAGTGGTTCAGTTTATTATTAGTTTATTTAGGAACCCCATTAGCTGACGCCATGACACCAGCTAGTCTTCCTGGGGTCCGACGCAGAAATCACAAACAGTTATATACATTCAAACATCTCATTCAAAAATCACTGTACTCACATTACCTTATATAAAAAATGATGCCAGCAAATTCCATGCAGTGAGGTTATACATATTTCAAACCTTAAGACACCAAATACAAACAAAAAAAACCCCAAATAAACAAAATATCAGCACGCCAGAAAAATCATTAACTGTTCGTTCATGCACTTAATTGCATTAGATACTCTTGTAATACTATAGTATAATAGCTCCGTAAATAACAGTGGGTTTGAGGAGATTTGTTCTCCTATAGGCGAGGTCTGAAATTGACGTGAGCCGCTGAGTGCAAAATATATAAATTATATTAGCACTCAGGGTCTGAAATTATCACTCGCCACCCACCACATGCGGGTAAATTGTTGGCAGTGGCGGATAAAATCCTCAGGCCATCCGTCACTTTGGCAGACAGAGAAAACGCTAGAGATGTGAACAGAGAACGGGTTCTCGTTGGTGCCTAGGTCCGATTCCTTGGCATCTCATGCCTCCGTGACTGTTGATTCCTCTTATTGATGCTTTACGCACGCCGTAACATGTCTCAGTTTGTTTGGGACCGAAGTCACGATGGAGAGGAAAAAAAAGCGCGGCGCTACTAGTACTAAACCTGAGGGGCGTACCCTATTTCTCCCTGATAATGCGACACTGTGAACAACAAATCTGTGTTGAAAACAACAGGAGGAGCGTTAGCAACAGGTGGGCAGCACAGTCCTGATTGGTTAAATAACAAAGCTACTACCGTTAACTGACCATTGGGCGAATGTAAAGTACAACGTTATCATGATGTGTTCAAATGTAATCTCGTAAAATGTAGTTTTTTTGGTGAGAAACTTGAATAAATCCAGTTGTTTATAGGAGATGTTTTCACAGCATTATAAAATAGATATGAGAGAGGGAATTATGACCTGTTTAACAACTTGCCAAGATTTTTTTTAATCAAAACAAATATTTAAATAATTGTAATCATTTGAATTGTGTGTTTTTATGCAAATAACCACTATAGTTGACAATAGCAAAGTACAGCACAGTACTGTGTACGGTACCTCCATGCCCCGAAAAATATAGCTCCCTAGAAGCTACGGTGTAATTCGAACAATCTAATTTACCATGTATATATTATATTGATTATTGTATATATTGAATGACATAAGATGTAAAATGTTATTCCTTCATTTAGTGCAGAGATTTAAAAAGTGTCAGACAAGTGACAGGAAGTGAAAAAAGTTCATTTCAGACCTTGCCGATAGGAGGTAGGTGCAATATCCAAACACACATTTGTATCACGACCAGTTAAAATGACTAGTAGCCAAACAGCTGGAGACGTTTTGACATCACTGCTGGCTGCTGACATAAGATCATCATCCCTGATACTTCCAAGAGAAACATGATAATCTGATGTATTCTGACTCAGTAGCAGAAGTCAAACAGCAACTTCACATCTCATACTCCACTCTTCATTTCTCCTGAATGTGTCGGCCCTCTGCTGATGGAGTTAGAGAGCTGGGGCTGTAAGTAACTGCACAAATATTATTCAAACAACTATTTGAATAATATTCTATGTGAAAAGGACAGTCAATATTAAATCCAAGGGGCTGAGTGATGCGTCACGGCCGCCATGCTTGGCCCTGATTGTGTAGCTGTTGTCTGTTGTCATGTCGTCCAGTAGATGTCACTGTGGCATCACACACCTGACATACCGTCATCCTCCTGGTCGCTTCACATGTAGCCTCGCTGTTGGTCTTTGTCATCCATCTTGTTCCACCTCCTTTTTCAAGAACCAAAGGAAGTATTGTAGTCTTGATGCAGTCGAGTACGCACACAGTGTTTCGATGCTGAAGCATCTCGATCAGGTTCACCAGTTGATATGTTTCATTGTTGTCTCCGAACATGACAGAGAGGCTGAACGGCATTCAACTGGGATTGTTGTATGTCTTGTCGTGGTTAGACGTCAAGCAGGGTTAATGTCAGGGCTGAATATTGAGCTTGTTTATCGAGTTCTTGGTGTGTACTCTCTTCACCTCCTCAGTTCAAACATTTCATCTCATTCATCATCGGAAGATGTTCCATCCATGTGTTGCCCCCACAGCCGACATCTTCAAAACATCAAATATCTTCAACAGTAACTTC
Organism: Sebastiscus albofasciatus; assembly: GCA_916701655.1. Taxonomy (NCBI): domain Eukaryota; kingdom Metazoa; phylum Chordata; class Actinopteri; order Perciformes; family Sebastidae; genus Sebastiscus; species Sebastiscus albofasciatus. The sequence goes on from CAKAOI010001983.1 coordinate 7,010, forward strand.
AGTCAGGTCTTCTTCACAAACTGGAACAGATAGTTCTGATTCTTAATTCTAATATCTTTAGGTGCTGGTTGATCTTTCTCACTATGGCGTCCACATTAGAGAAGAACAGGGAAATGATAAAAGAAACATGATTTATACAAGTTACTGTGGCTCATAGTAACACTAGTGATTTTTTTTATTTTTTTTATTTCCTCAGAGTTGTTGTCTATGCCGGCAGTAAAACGATTTTCTGTGTCGTTTGCAAAGTATCCGACTAATGGTACGTCTGCTTCTTTCAAGTATTTTTCCACTTCACCTCCCTTTGTCTTGCATGTCTTCAAACTTGTTTTTTTGACCTTGGGTTGTTGTCTTTTTTTCACTTGGCCCTCCAGCATTCCAAGTTTCCGTTATTTTTTTCTAATGATTTCATTTTTAATTTTTTTTTTGTTTACCCATTATGCTTTGGACTTTTTCTAACACTACCTGACATTCTCTTTCTAACCAGGGTTCCCACTGGTCATTGAATATGTAAAATATCAATAAATTAGGAGACAGGGAATGTCAGTGAATGTTTACAAAGGCCTCATGGTAGTGTAGCAGAAACTATAGACAAGTTTACACAACTCGTACCTTAAAAACACCGGAGATCAGCAGGGAATCATTTCCCATTTACAGTATTTCACCACATTTGACTCTTTTTAAGGCCTTTGCACACCAGGGGTGTTTATTTTTTTTGTGATTAATTTGCACGTCAATATATTTTTTTAGGGATGCACCGATACCACTTTTTTTCAGACCGAGTACAAGTACTTACATTTGGGTACTCGCCGATACCGAGTACCGATATGAGTACTTCTCTGTGCCTAAAGACCCTCGTTAACAGCCAGCTGGAGGGTGTGAGCGACACACGGCAGGCTGGGGAGTCCCTCATATGAGGCGGAGCACCGCGACCGGCTCTAGGTCGGCTTGGAAAGGCTCAGGGCGAAGGTGCTTCCCAAGGGCCGTGGGCCGTGGCCGGGGCGGACTATCCTCAGTGCGCCCCAACCGCGTTGTGCCCCCAGGGCGGGGCTCAGCACACTTAAAAGGCGCCAGGGGTCTGAAACACGGACCAAGGAGTTTTAATGCACTCGCGAGTCAGAGGGTGCAAGCCAAACCCCGTGGCGCAATGAAAGTGAGGGCCGCGCACGGTGGCCGAGGTGGAATCCTGGCCCCGCGGGGTCGGGTGCACCCCGGCCCGGGGAGGTGGAGCGTGAGTGCGTGCGATAGGACCCGAAAGATGGTGACAAGAGGCTAACGTCACACTGCCGTAAAGTAGTATCGGTGCCGTTGTATCGGAGCCGTTTTGCGAGTACTCGTACATGAGCACAGTATCGGACCCGATACCTGATGCTGGTATTGGTGCATCCCTATATTTTTTCAAACTGTTGTTTTTGTTACTTCTAACACAGAACGCGAATATTACGCAGCGAAAAAACGAGGTTGATATTTCTGAGCTTTCGCACTGCAAATAAAGGCATCAACCAATCACGTTGGGCGGAACGGACATATTCAATACGTACACTATAGGGAATGTGACGTATACATTTCTGATGATGAACGGTTGACAGATGAGATGAATAGACCGGTGACAGACAATAACAGTCTTCCATAGCTCCGTACACAAAAATGGCTGTGCCTCCCAGAATGCTCCGTGATTCCCATTCTCTTCAGTGTACAACAACACGGAGGCTCCGTAGTTCGAATCAAGACGGTAAACTTTATTACTCCTTTCAATCTTCACAAAGGCAGCGCAGACCAGATCGATTCCTTCCGTTCTTTCCTTCCTTTCACAATAAAAGCCCGAGACATATACAGTACACTGTGTAGGTGTTTGCCAAAAGGAAACTCAATAAAACAGCTTACAGTAGTTTAGACTTTACCTCAGACAGACGCTGCTCTGGGTCAATAGGATCCCTTTAGTTGGTCCTCTGTCTACTTTTTATTGAACAAGTGTTGCAACTGTCACAAATTTGCATCGCTGCCAATATGAATAGTTTTGATAGTTTGATAGTATGCCACATTTTCATTTCACTTATTCGTCACGCCCTCCAGTGTGTAAAGGCCTTTAGACTTCGCTTCTAACCGATGGATGATTAACAAAAGACCATTCTAACAAAACAAATCATTAGTTTATAGCAAAGTGTTGCTTACCTCTTGTGCCAGTTAACCGCAGTCAACATTTTCACAGACATTCACTGCAAAACCCACATTGGAGATTTCCATAGCGATGCATTTTAGAAATATAATTTAGTATCTGGCAGTTTCCTAATTTCCAACTGAGTCGAGTTTAAATCAGAGACTAAGCACTGGTCTATTTCCCTTTTGTGTAGGATCAATAGCTGCGTTTACATGTACTTAAGTAAGCGGGTTACTGTGGGCGTTCTGCAGTATTTTGGTTCCTTTAAAGGATTAGAGAAATCCCATTTTCCCGGCTAGATTTCTCCAGGAGAAAGTCAATTTCTTGGCCATGTACAATATAGGAATAATGTCGTCATAAGTGTCGAACAGCAGCAGCTACTTATAAATATATAAAATGGAGAATGAACCAAAACAGCACTACAGATATTTACGAAATGTTTCTTTAATGCAGCACAGTGTGAAGGAAAAAAGGAAGTCGCAAATCTAGTCTGACTTCATTTTAGTTTATTGTCTCGCAGTGCTTCATTACTGATGTTTACATTGTGAATAGTGGGCTCACTGCTCCTTATATAACAGACACTAAATAGTGAGCAGTAAATTGAGATTTTGGACACTTTCTGATCATCATCATTTTGTGTCATCACTGCCAGCTGTAGAGTCGCACAAGTAAATATAGTGCACAGTGCTGCGTATAGTGCTGGAGGAGAGTTGGGTCAGTACTGGACTCATTTATCTGGGCTTAGTGTCTCCTTGTCTACACTAAATATCTAGCAGAGTAATGATTTCTGGCACAACTTCCAAAGTGCACGGAGAAGGAAAATATTGTGTAGAGGTCAAAACTCCGGCAACACTTTCAGTATTAAAAACAATTTTATCGTGAGACCAACGTGTTTCGGTTTGCTGGCGTTTTTCTGTTTCAAGTCATGATAGATATTTTTTTTTTTGTATCAGGGCCTGTTGAAAAATCATTCCCGAAGGTCAATGTCAGCCCTGGTTTATTAAAGGGCTACTTCAATTTAGTGTCACACTTCAATTAAGTTTGGGGACTTGCAAGAGACAAAGAAGGTTGAGAGGTGAAGCAGCAGAAGCCGAGGTTTCCTGATTTTTAGTCCCGAGTGTGGGTCGAGCTCCAAAATCACTGGATCCTTCCAGTCTTACAACGCAACACAGGCTTTCTGTTGACAATGAGCCTGCACACAGAGATACCCCCATTCGTCCTGAGCCACAGAAGACATTATACAACTACATAGTAGTACTCCATATATGACAGTGTGTTAGGGCCATTGTTGGTAAAAAAAATATATATTATTATGGAGCCGGGGAAGGGAGTTAATATTCAGAGAAAATACTCAGATTTTTCCGTGATTAAAGAGGTAAATCTTCAAGAAACAAATTACAAATTTACGAGAAAAGAACTTAAATATTCTCTGAGATTTTTTCAGTAATAGATATGTGAATCCTCAAAATATTACCCCTCTCTTCCAGCTCTGTAATTATTATTTTTTTTACCTTTAATGGCCCTAATACGCCATCCTGTGACTAGTAAACCGACTTTCAAACATCAGTTATACTCATAATTAACGAGTGAACCCTGCCGGTAACAGCAACCAGACCCATCATTCCTTTTTCAAAGTTTCATCCCTGTTCACTGTTTTCATGTTTTAAAAAAGCAGCATAACAAAGCAAAGAGCCTTATGATGGAACGTAGTACTGAGCCGAGGGTGGGAACCCTGTTTAACATCCTGCATACAATTTGTAAATTGATCACCATTACCCAATAATTCCGTTTTTTTAGACGTGTGTGAACGTGTGTGAACGTGTGTGCATGTGTATACAGTAAATACACACCTGTTATCATCATTGTAGAGGATGTGAATTGAGCTCATTGTTAAACATCACCAGCAGCACATGAATGTTTAACCCTTCCTCTGACCTTCATGGCTCCCAGTTATTGCTAACTTATGTGGATTAAAGGGTGAATACGGTTCAATCACAGCCGACTGAACCGGGATCAGCTCTTATTGACAACAAGCAGAGGAAGGGTTAAAAGCATTGTTCATCCCACCTCCTCATGTCTGTTCTTAAAGAAACATCGGTCAGTTTTGTTTTGATCCATAAGCACACACATGTTTTTCAATGTTTTCAGTGCACAGATGTGGTTGTTGTGTGTTCAAGACGTGAAAAAGGGGCAAATATATTAATTATTAATGATGGGGCTGTACCAAATGTCTTGTTTTCACATTGAAAGCTTCTATTCAGATTTTCAAATGAAGCTTTGAATGTCTGTTGTCATATTTTATGACATCATCACCCTAAAAAAACAATAAAAAATCCTCGAACAAAATCCTCAATTTGAATAAAGTGATTCATCGGATTAAATCAACTTTCTTTAATGAATATAACTTGTCAGTGCCTATCTGTGTGCGGCAAGAGGGAGAGCAAACAGCAGTGAAAATGTTGTTCTTGAAAGGCTAAACGCCAACAAATATGGATTGAAGCAGCATGTTGACTTTTGGATTTTACAACCAGCGTTGGAAATTAACTTTTTTGTCTACCTGCCACTGGCTGGTGGATTCCAAATTTAACAAGGCACTCAATTGACTGCCGAGCTTTTGTGGTTAGTGCTAATTTCCAACCTTGCTTACAACGCTCTGGAGTTATTGGAAATGTTTGAATGACGCGAGTTGGAAACAAGCCTACGCAGCCACCACTGGATAATCTAATTCTACAAATAGCATAATACTAATAATATTAGTTTAGCTTGACCTTTATCTGAAACGGAGCACAAATACAGGCTTTAAAGAGAGTGAATGTCAATGTTATGAATGAAGCTTTCGAACTATTCGGTACAGCCCTAACTATTGAAGAAGTGTAATTACAATGTTTGTGGCTCCAACTGAATGTCTCCACTTTGCTATATCTATTGATTTCTGGATCATTTCTTGAGTGCAATTCTCGGTGAGACAGAAGGGAAGCATCGACTGAGACATTAACGTTGTTGTTGAAAAGAGGTTTAAATGGATTTAATAGGAAAGTTTTGGTCAGTCTGGATTTTGTAAATGTTCTCATATCTCTGCTTTTGGATTGAATAGCCGAGTTGGATTGCTTCGTGAAGAGTTTTTTGTCGTTTAACTGGTCTGACTGGCAAAAATGTTCATCCACAAGTGTTTCATGGCAAGTTTCTGTGACTCATCAACCAGAGCAGTAAAGTGTGAACACGACTCCCCACTAAATGAACCCTTCCTGTTCAGATGATTCCATGCAAATACATTCAGTATAACTTCCACACACAATATTAGTATGCTTTTCTCTTACAAATATTGTTCACCACAGGAACACAAGATGACACATCCACCATAGCTCCACCTGTGTGGTGCACTGCAAAAGGTACGACGGCGACACAGTTTCGTGTTGGCACCAAATGTCCAGCTGCAGCTTTGTGTAAACGGCGTGATAAGATGACATCAGTCGTCCTAATTGTTGGTTGATGTGTGGACACAAGTTTTACCTGCACTTGTAAAAAGCTTGTTCGTCTGGGGAGGTGGCTGCGAGACTGTCGTTCATTTTTTGGCTTCCTGTAAATGTCTTGTGTCACACTTGCTCCTTTTGTGGATTCTCGTTAATTGATTGGATTATTTTTATATTAAAAATGGAGATACCGCGGAGGAGCAACATGGTGGTTTTGTTTTTCTTGTTTTAAGCTTCGCTGAAGTGCTGGGTGATTTTTTTATTTTTTTTTATCGCAGAACGTTGCTTGAGACGGTTTGCTGCTTCTTCTGATCTGGCGGCCATGATGAGCTGTTGGCTGCGTCTTGCGTTTCCAGCACCACCTTCATGCACACACACACTCCTACCTCCTATCTCCTCTCTCTGTTTCCCTTCCTCTTCCTCCTCGCTTATATCCTATCGTTTCGTGTCTTTTGTACTGCCCCTCCTCCTCCTCCTGCTGCTCTGTCCTTCCTCGCTCTCCCTCTTCTTCCTCAGAGCCCCTGGAGGAGCACCGTGTGGCCCAGTTGTTGAGGCATTTCTCCACCGACCTCAGCCTGGGCCGCCACCTCTCTCTGGACGGGGCGCTGGCCCACCACCTCCACCAGTGCTCCTACCACCTCCGCCTCTTCCGAAACTGGCTCATCTCCGGCCAAGACCCCCTAGAGTACCTCCACGGTCAGCCCCTGGCCCCGCCCTCCATACCCCCAGCCTCACGCCCCCGTTCAACCACTGCTCACGGTTTAGTTGGGACTGTGCTTGTTCTGTGGTTGACTCTCATGCTTTGCCTCTTGATGTTTCTGCATGCTTGCCTGTTTCTGTGGTTATGCAGATTGCAAGCTGGCGTGGTGTGAGCTGTTTGGGGGTTTTGGGGCCATTTCTTTGCGACTACTCTCTTTCCCTTCTGCAGTGGTGTCAGTAGCCTTTCCCCCTCCTCTTCTCCAATCCGTAAACCCTCAGAGTGTCTAATTTTTATGAAGGATTTCTAACCAGAAGAACACTTCGCACATCAATTTTATGAGGCTGGTGCGTAGGAGAGGGACGAGTAGATCAAAAGTTGCAAACAAACTCCCGCACCAGTGATAGACGCTAATGGTACGTGTCCAAAGGATCTGTCCTTTCCACGCTTCCCATTCATTGTCTATGTAAGCAGCCGTGCAATGCATTCTGGTAGCGTGGCGGCCAAATTTAAAGTTATGTGAAAACAATACAGAATAATAAATGTAACACAGCCTTCCTTAACTCTCACATTAACAGAATGAAAATATGTAATTATATATTTAGATTTATTGTATCTATTTTATATTTCTGTGAAAACATCTCCTTTAAAAAACTGGATTTATTCAAGTTTATCAACCAGCAACTAAAGTTTACAAGATAACAATTGAACACATCCTGACAATGTTATAATTTACCTTTACTCTTTCTTACTGAATAGAGTCTGAACGCATCATAATGGAACTAATAGAACTTTTATTAGCCATTAGCTCCGTTATTTAGCTAACAGCGACTAGAAACCGTGAAAGCCGATCTCCCGATCGCACAACTAGAAACAGGGCGTCCGACAAACTTGCTCAACTTAAGTCACACCCACATTAGGGAGAGTGACTTCATTCTCTGACTCAGGTAGACGTCACTCCTCCTTCTTTACATGGACAATATTTGTTTGACCCGCACCGTTAAGTGGAGAATTTCTGTAAACAACAGGGCAGTGTGAGCCATAGGTCTAAAGTCTGAAAGCAACAAGAGATCATAAACTCTATGCATTCAAATATCAGTTTAAAGAGATTCCAGGCAGCCGGTGTGATGACTGAAGAGTCCAGTATTTAATACTGCAGGTTCAAATTTCAGACTTTGTGTTCTGGTTTGTCTCACTTTCCTTTTCTCATCTCACTCGCTGTTAAAAAAGAGCACGTATACAACACTAACTATATTACCAAGCTCTATGACAATGGCTTATGTATTTTGAATTTAATTGGATCTATCTAATATACAAAGGCATGATAAACGGGCATTACTGTTGTAATTATGGACACAATAAAACGGCAACACACATCAGTTCCATTTCGTTTCAGATTGAGGCCACCTAGATGGAGAAAAATGACACTCAATTTATCTTGGCAGGAAATGTAATTACAGCAGCAACAGACGAGGGACACAATAATTAGTTTGATAAAATGTCAAACAACAAACAAGCATTAATAAAAAGCTGAGCGGAGCGTCCACCCTCACCAACACCCACTGATGTTTGGATACACTGCAGTGATCACAAGGTCAAAATCTGGCACATCAGACCTCCACGTTATCGAGTACAGACAGAAATGTGTCTGTAGTAGAAAGTAAACGGTAACACTTTATATTAAGTTCCTTGTAACAGGCGTTAGTTAATAGCTATTAGGACTCTCAAACACATCATTTTAATGTAAATTGCAGCCACAAACTGTTAACAAGTTTCTTATAAGTGCTTATAAATGTCTTAAAATCCAACAATGAACATACTGATATGATAATAACAACACGTAAACTCAAATTCACTTTAACACCACTAATTTCTTTAATGCAATCGATCTTTCAGAGGTTGTAGCGGGCTCAGTTTTAAAGCTAGAGTGAAGATACTGGTATCATATGAAACTAAAACCTAATGAATCCATCGGTACCAATCATGTCATACTAGCTTGTCATGAAGGAGGCTAAATAACGCTCCAAACTTACGCTAAATTTTGGCGAGGAAAAACGGCCATGTCCATTTTCAAAGGGGTCCCTTGACCTCTGACCTCCAGATGTGTGAATGTAAATGGGTTCTCTGGGTACCCACGAGTCTCCCCTTTACAGACATGCCCACTTTATGATCATCACATGCAGTTTGGGGCAAGTCATAGTCAAGTCAGCACACTGACACACTGACAGCTGTTGTTGCCTGTTGGGCTGCAGTTTGCCATGTTATGATTGGAGCATATTGTTTTATGCTAAATCCAGTACCTGTGAGGGTTTCTGGACAATATCTGTCATTGTTTTGTGTTGATAATTGATTACAATAATAAATATATACATACATTTGCATAAAGCAGCATATTTGTCCACTCCCATGTTGATAAGAGGATTAAATACTTGCCGTATCTCCCTTTAAGGTACATTAAAGAACAGATAAAAGCTCTGGGCAATCGTGGGTAATCTCAATTAAATATTCAAACTGATTGACAGCCCTAATCTTAAATACTTAAAATATAAGGTTTCACTAAAAATGGCAACCACATTTTCAGTTTCGGCAACCAAAAACTGATGCCTGGTTGTCAGCATGGCGACCACTTTTAAAAGTTAGTGTTGAGTCCTGCTTCATATAAACTATCTTGGTCATATTCTTAGTTGTTTGCTTTTTCTTTGATCAGATTTTTCCTGATCTAAATCTGGAAACTGTGCTCATTTTGTTTATTACATTAAACACTGAAGCACTGAGAAGTATTGGTGCATTTCTTCACATAAAGTCAGGGCTTTGTAGAAACATCCAGTTTGCACCCAGCACCCCCACTCCTACATACACTATACACAGCAGAAGTTCAATAGAAACATGTACGTTATCAGCACATTCCTCTACAAACTGTATATAAATCAACATATTGCACATAGCGTCATGTTGGCAGAGGGTTCTTGACAACATAATATATGAATATTTCCATGTTTAGGTGACACAAACAGATTGCTGCTGACAGAGCGGCATCGTCTTGGCCTCAAGCTGTCTCACTCCAAGATTAAAGATCTTTTTTTTTCTCAATACTTCCAGCTCTAAGCAGATAATCTATCATCACTAGCCTCCGTGTTTCATAACAGTACTGGTATTATTAATTAATCCACATCTCATTCAACTCTTTGGAGTCAGCTGCCGTGTTTGAATCAGATGTGAATGCCCTCCTACCTGACCTTTAACCAGCATGTGATTCCTGCTTGTTTGCTGTACATTTGGCGTACTCACACATGGTGCAGACGAACACAGTAAAAACATCCTCCTCTGAGGTTTTTAGACCGATCGAGGCGAGCTGTAGTTTGACGCTTTGTGATTGTGAACGGCTCTGGTGAGATGCGACTTGGTTGTGAACTAACAGTGGATGAACTGTGTGTTGGACCTGAGCTGCAGTCTGGACAGCTTTGACCAGCGTGTGCTGCTGCTGCCGTTAGAGCTGCAGCTTCTGTGTGTGTTGGGACTGACCACAAAGGCAGACGTTATGTTTTCCAGACCCGCTTGCTTTTGCAAACACAGCGAGAGACGTTTTGAGATGTGTAGACTTGTTCCCGTTTGATATGGTGTCATGTTGTCTTGGCGTCCAGCATGGTTTTTTTGCAACTTGCCTGCGTGGAAATGAACCGTAGAGGCTGGCAGGCGTTCGCAGCGGGTTAGGGCCCGTTCAGAGACAGGAGCAGGATTTGAGAGAGCACCGTGTTGAGGTGTAGTGTTATGGGTGGCATTGGGGCGGTGGTGTCAGCTGAAGTGGTTCTGACTGCCCGGTCTCTAACTGAGGGCTGATGTGCCTGCGGGCGCCGTGTCTCTCCTCTGCCGCAGGCTTCGAAGGCTGCTCCATGGTGCCCTCCATCTATCCTCTGGAAACGCTCCACAACTCGCTGTCGCTAAAACAGGTCAACGAGTTCCTCACCAGTGTGTGCGAGAGCGCCGGGGATCCACACACGAGGACCACCAGAGGTTAGCACACATAATTAATGTTATTTACAGTGTATTCATCATAATCATCATCACTTAACCTGACCCGTGGTCTCTGCTCCGTCCCTGCAGCTCTGTCAGCCATGTTCGACACACACAACCAGCCGTCGGTGGACTCGTACATCCCTCAGAGAGTCCTCACTTCCTCCATCTCTCTCAGATCTCGTTCTGACAGACCTCCTTGGTGTGAGTATCACAGCGTCTCTTTGTTCACACCAAGATTTGACATTTCTAGGTTGGCCTCCCTCGACTGTCTCAGTTTCACACGTCTGTGGACTATTTATGGAAGACAAGTCGTCCATTACAGCCTCACAGTTTGGTCTCCGTTAGTGCTGTCTGTCATCTTTACAGATGAACCCAACGAACCAACACTATAGTCTTTTCTTGCAAATGAAACCTCATTAAAGGACGGGTCCGTTATTTACATTGTTTTAGGTTTTTATCTAATTCTGTAGCTTCCCAGTGTTTTTTTATATTTATACAAATCCTAACATAACATTTTGGTCAAAGTATGTTTTAGCGTCAAAATGCTATTTTCCCAAGCCCTTCTAAAACCTTATTCCCACGTGACCTGCTGTAGGTTTCTGCATGATGACGTTCTACATATATCTTTATTATCCTTTCAGTGTATATTATCTACAGTAAGGGAGTACCGGCACAGAAGCTAAGCTGTCTGTACTGCTGTGGACGCCACGTTAGTTTGGATCCGAAAGTCACAAAATAACACGAACAAACCAACCGATCAATGCAGCGGTAGACCGGCAACGTCTGTGTTCTGTGAGGTAAAATTACTGTTTTTGTGAATGTAGTCTGGTGGCTTCGAAGAGAGCGAGTTCCCCGTCGGAAAGGGCTGGTCGGGAGCAGCCGAAAAACGGATTTTAGCTGCCTAAAATCAATAATCAATGTTAATTATTTAAGTGTACGCTATATTTAGAACAAAGACAGTCCTTTCCAGGAGGGAACCAAAGCCGTTATATCGTTGTCTTCAAAGCCACCAGACTACATTCACAAAAACAGTAATTTTACCTCAGATCATGGGAGTATATGCACAACCCCACTTATAAAAATCTGAGCTACCCTTTCAGTTATTTCCAAACTTTGCACAGCCAACGTTGACTCAGCTAGTACTAGCGTTCACATTATTCATAACCTTATTAATTAGCTTACCGTGGTAACCTGCGTCACTGCTCTTTGCTAACGACAGGACGTTGCGCGTTTTTCAAATGGACGTTTCCATTTGAAAAAAAACCCAGAAAAGAACGCAGATGGACTCGCCCTTTAACTTTCCTTCTTTGTGCTGTTTTTGACATGTTTAGGTTTAGCTCCATGAATCTAACACTTTACTTCTGTCTGTATTCTGATTCCCTCTCATCCTGCTGCTGTGGGTTTATCTTGTGTTCCTGCAGACAGCAGCGGTCCATCCAGCACGGTATCCAGCGCTGGACCGTCTTCTCCCACTACAGCTGACACCTCCCCACGCTTCAGCTTCAGTGATAAGATCTCCCTCACCCCTCAGAGCAGCGAGGAAACTCACTCCTCTCAAAACATTTCCTCTCAGCCAGCTACCACCGGCGGGTCACAAGGCCTCGACCCAACTTGCTCTGCTCAGTCAAACCCCGGCGAAGTCCCTCTGACTCCAAATAACTCGCCAGAGGATGACGGTGAGCTCTGCGCTGTTACTGGTCAGCAGCCTGGTGATCCTGAACTTACAGAGGAAGGGCCAGAGGTGGCTTCTGAAGCCGTGGATGCCTCCAACGCTTCAGATATCGGCCTGAGGCCGCCGTGCTCTGCGTTGGCGGAGCTCAGTCTGGCTCGGATGGAGAGTTACTGCCTCCCCGGCTCTCTGCCGGTGCTGCTGGAGCTCCGAGAGAGCAGCAGCGAGGCGGGCTCCAGCTCCCAGACGCCCCAGTCTCCCGAGGGACCCGACGAGTTCTTTGACACTCAGGAGTCGATGGAGCTGTGGATGGACAGTCCAGAAAGCCTCCCCCATCCTGAGTCGCCGCTAGAGGTCGGAGCCACTCACACAGCAGAGCCGTAGAGACCTCAGATCTGTCAGAAACTACTGTGGTTACATCTGTAACATTACAAACATCATCCTTGTTGTCCATCGTGAGCAGTGAGGCACTGTACTGTGTTACAGCCGACCGACCTCCCATCTCCTCTAGCTTGACGACTGCTGCGTGTTGAGTAATAATGAATGGGCAGCTGATCCTCACTAGGCTCTGTGTTGGACAATCATATGACAATCATTCATGTTCATTGCCTTTTAAAGAAAAGCACACTGGGGACACAACAGTGACACCACTGAGCCTCCTCTGACAGTCCACTGGTTCAGTCCGTCTGTCTCTAGACATGTAGGGAGACACTTGTTGTAAGGTGAAGCTTTGTTGTCAAGCTCTCTGTTACTGTCGCTTATATGCGGTTGCACAAGCTCTTTCTTTAAAGCTGCATTAATCGATATATGGCCACTAGGGGGCCCCGACATGTTACCACCTTATAAAGCTGTTAATAGAGAAGGTGTTACACTTCCAGCAGACACAGAACTAAATCATCATCCTCTAGGAGATGTGTTTGTGTCTGCTCTGGTTTGCTCTCTATCAGCTCCTGAGAAAAAGATCTGTCAATTTATCTGCTCGATGCTCCACTATACATCACACCGGCACATACGGGGACTCAAACAGCCAAGGCCTCGCCCCCTTTTGGGGGATAGAAAACCGAAGATCCCATAGACTTCAATGCAATCTGACGTATGTTCGGATTGTAATTTTGACAAGTTCGTCTGCATTCATCTCTTGTTAACCAAACGTTTGTTTTATACACACGGCGAAGTCCCTCTGACTCCAAATAACTCGCCAGAGGGTGACGGTGAGCTCTGCGCTGTTACTGGTCAGCAGCCTGGTGATCCTGAACTTACAGAGGAAGGGCCAGAGGTGGCTTCTGAAGCCGTGGATGCCTCCAACGCTTCAGATATCGGCCTGAGGCTGCCCTGCTCTGCGTTGGCGGAGCTCACTCTGGCTCGGATGGAGGGTTACTGCCTCCCCAGCTGTATGGTGAGCGTTCACCATACCTTAATAAACGAAGGTTGATCGCCGCCATGCCCCTTCAGTCTTCCCCCGTCCAACACAGTGGCTAGATATTACTGATCCAGACATCTCTACATATTTAAGTGTTGTCTGTAAATAATCAACGTGTTAACAGACAACTGTTTGATCTGTAGGCTGAGATTTAGTTGGAGACGACAGTCTGATGCTGCTATGACGTTAATGTATGACTGTATTACTGCAGCAGCCTCCCAAGCTAACGTTAGCTAGCCGTGCCAGTCACTGTCACCAGCATCATTTAGCACACTGACAGTGAATATTCTTGTATCGTATGAGCCTCAAATCTCAGTGTGAAAGCCTCGGTTAACCCGCTGCACAACAGCTTTTTGGCATTTTCCATTTCCTCTCGTGTGACAGCGAGTTTCAAACAGGAATACTAGTGGAATATTCCTTTTAATTAGCCATGTAAACAGCTTAATATTTTCGGAATAAGGACAAAAAACTGAATATTTTGTGCACGTAAACGTAGTCGGTGTCTGTTTGCTACTTTGTGCCGGGCATTTGAGGTGACAGTGAGTTTATCAGGGGTTGATGAGAGCGTCGAGTCTTAACCAGACAGAAAATCTGCTGTTAAACTAAAACAAGAAAACTAAAAGAAAGAGTTGCCACATTTCATGTTGTGACCATAAATATGTCGATTAATGGAGCTTTAAACTGTAAAATGTGTCTCACGTCTTTCTTACCTTCAGCCTTTACCCTTTGGACAGCTGCAGTAGTGAAACAGCTTCCTGACATCCATCACAATCCGGTGACGGGTATCAGGACTCATGTCGTGTCGTGGCGTTGGGGCAACCAAGTTGTCTTTGTTTGTTACAGGATACAGTGACGCATAGACTCACTACTTTAATGAGAAACACAGGAAATGACTCAAAGTACCAGACAGAGAAAATCCAATCTGTGGCTCTTCGTCGTACGCCAGCGTTCGTCCTGTGCTGAGCTTCTGTGGCGCTACATGTTACGTACGTGCATCTGTGATTTTAAAAACAAAAGAATCTTCATTACTGACAGTAAAATATAATAAGTGTTCAATCTCCAGGTCAAACTGTGTGTGCACTGCTTACTGCCAAAGTCCTTAAGCTTCATGGAAGATTTTAATATAATCAGTAGGAAATTGATAGAGAGAAAAAATATTTATTTTGAAATTGCGTCTTGAAAAAAAAAACAAAAGAAAGTCTGGTATTTTTGATACCCACATCAGATATTTAATTGTACCATAGCTATTGTATATTTTTTGTAAAATCACCTCATGACGTGGGAAAATCTGAATCTCTCATTTTATCACTGAACAAACAGGAGGAGCATTTTACATTTAATGTGCTTTTATTGTGGCAAGCAGTTATGTAGCAGGTGTGTATGTACAGTATGTGTGCGTGTGTGAGTGTGTGTGTGTGTGTTTGGGGGGGCGGGTGCACACATGCTTGAGAAGCAATTCAGGTAGACGAGTACGCTGATGTGCAATTCTGTGTTTTAACAGTGGGATTTCATGTTACATTGCGATGTACTGTAGAGGTGTAAAACACAACTGTGAGTTAGTGAAACTGACCTGTCAACCCGTGCGTGCGTGCGTGCGTGCGTGCGTGCGTGCGTGCGTGTGCAGATAATCACTCTGTTTTGCTTCTGTGCTGCAGGTGCCGTTTGCTTAAAGGGTCAGTTCGCTCAAATTACAAAAAAAGCCTAAAACGTTTGCTCACTTGAGGTAAGTGAGAACACGTTGGTGTCCATGCAGAGAGTTTTGGGTTTTATGTGTTCAGGTTTTGAAATGTTTTCGTTCTTCTGACATTTCTGTCTGTGATTGTGGTGCTCTGAAATGTATTTATTTTAAATATCAGCAGTGATGTGTGTTTCCAGAACCAGTGTCCCCGTCACTCTGGATAATTCAGACCTCACAGTTTTCCTTCGAAATACTGAACTCAACAGCAACTTAACAGGTTGAACATCAGTAAGTCCATTTCCACCTAAGTGTTCGTAAGTGCATTTTCAAGTTGCGTATAAAAAACCTCAGCGGAGGAGTGGAAACCCCAGAAATAAAAAAAGAAAAGGTAGAATATCACAAAAGTTTTAACTAAGGCTGTCAATCAATTATTTAATCTGTTCAAAATGTACCTTAAAGGGAGATTTGTCAAGTATTTAATCCTCTTATCAACATGGGAGTGGGCAAATAAACTTGCTTTATGTAAATGTATGTATGTATTTATTATTGTAAATCAATTAACAACACAAAACAATGACAGATATTGTCCAGAAACCCTCACAGGTACTGCATTTAGCATAAAACAATATGCTCCAATCAGAACATGGCAAACTGCAGCCCAACAGGCAACAACAGCTGTCAGTGTGTCAGTGTGCTGACTTGACTATGACTTGCCCCAAACTGCATGTGATGATCATAAAGTGGGCATGTCTGTAAAGGGGAGACTCGTGGGTACCCAGAGAACCCATTTACATTCACTGATCTGGAGGTCAGAG
>CAKAOI010001986.1:8868-21602 GCA_916701655.1 Sebastiscus albofasciatus
AATTAAATGCATCGGACATGATTATATAAGCCTCAATGAATGAGTGAATGAATATATTTACATTAATATGGATTTGACAGAGCGTCAACATGAATAGCTGTATTTGTAGATAACTGCATATGAGAAGACATAATTCAAATAAGAGTCTAAAGGCAAATTATGTATTTTATGAAGCCAAAACACTGCCTTACCGTCCTGGTCATTTTACAGTCATCTATGATATGTTTTAATGCTTTTTATTTTTAACAAACCTGCATTGATATTAATGCGTTTCCACTTGAGCTATCCGTGACTGCATGAACTCTTCTGCATATAGAGTTTGTTAGTATTAGTACTTTAAAGTTTGCAAAGTAGTTCAACAAAGTCTTAAATGGACCGACCTGACAGGATGTGTTGTATTTTGTTTTATTGGGTGGCTGTGGAACATCACGGCACTCGAGTGCTTCTCATACTGAACAAAGGTTATTTTAGTTTCACTCTCTCCTTTGCGACCACTTATCTACTGGCTCATTTCCCTGAGCTGAACCGTGCAGTCCTGCATGTACGAGAGCAGAATAGGTACCAAATAAGGACTGTTCGGCTACGTCGTCTCATTTCTCATTCCCATTGTTGTGCTCGTTTTGTTTATGTTACTTAACTTTTTCATCTCATACTGTAGGTTTCATCACATATAAAAAAAAACATTTGATATGAAAGGAGATTCATACACCAGAAAATTCAAATCGATTTCACATGAAGATGTTTAAATTGGGATTTGTGCTACTTTCACCAAACATTTGATATTTTTGATGAAATCTCATCTAGACATTTTGTCTTCTTCTGTTAAGTTTCACGTAGCTGATTTACTGTTTTTGTTTAAGGGATACTATCATTTACGACAGCTGCCATGCAATGTCTCTTTAAAAAGATACGGGGGCCGCTCCTGAGCTCTGCAAGTTGCGGCCGTTTGATCCCTAACCCTAAAAGTTGGTAAAATGGCGGCGAAGTGCAGCCAGACACCCGCTGCCAATCAGGACACATATCATGTGACTCCTGTGACATGTTGACCGATGTTACAAAGAATTTATTCCCGCCTGAAACACATGAACGCGCCTCCTGGACGCAGAAAAATGCGATTGTTGCAGCGCCACACTTCGCTGCTGCCTGCTGTGAATTCGGTGTAAGCATTGCCTCCGAGTGAGGCAAAGGTCCTGAAACATACGTATGTGTGTTTCTTTCATGTTCTTTCTTTTATAAATATAAATAAATACTAATATAATTGATATATTTTGCACTTGGTGGCTCACGTTACCTCAGTAACGTTGAAGCTGGAGATTTCAACTACCTTCATGTACAGTATGTGTGAGTGCTGGTGAGGTTACCTCATGGCGTTCTTGAGCAGCTCGGGCAGGATGTAATCCAGAGGCAGAGGGATAAAGGGGAAGCGAGCCGCTACGTGTCCGTTGATCCTCACTCTGGGCGAGTTACCGTACTGGTGCTCACACAGACGCCTGGTGGACGAGAGGAACCGTTAATGTTTACCATCCTAGTTCAGCGTGTTTAATTCTTAACATAGACTTTACCATTTTTATTTTATTTGTCCCTGCTGTTGATTTATACTTGCTGTTTTTGTGTTTTTAGTCTTTAATTTTTAGTCTTCTATTTTTATTTTTTAATATTTTATATATATTTTATTTAATATATTAATACTTAAATATTCTTTAATTACATACAAAGGAATGTGTAGTGTTTTTAGTCTTCAATTACATATCAATTTTTATTTTTTAACTTGATTCAATTTAATTATATATGAAGATTTTTTAAATATATATTCATATTCATTATATATGTATTTATATATTCATTATATTTTTTTGTGAATATTCTTCTGTAAAACACTTTGGACTACTTTTTTTGATGTCTGTGAAGAAAACAATACAAATCAGAATTGAGAAAAAAAGAGGTAAGCGAAGTTATTATAATTCATCCTAAAAAGGAAATAAATGTGTGAACCAAATTTCATGGAAATCCCTCCATATTTGTTGATCATACAAATGTTGCAATAAAACTTCACATGTGCTGATATCATTGTGTTCAGCAGCTGTACGCTGCCCCAAACAATTACAACAGATAAATCCATTGTTACAAGCGGATTATTAGTCCATAACTCTTTGAGCTTTCATTGTGAACTTTCTTTTGAACTCGAAGTAAAAATCACAGACTCTAAAAAAGGTCATTTGATAAGATTACGGAAGGTAAACAAAGATGATAGCTCATATCTCATTCACAGCTCTAGGTGTTGAAATGCGAGTTCGTGGGAGTTTATCAGCTGAACTCTGACTTCCCTCAGTCAACAGAGCGCTCGTACAGGAGCGGAAAGTCGTCTAAAGGTGATAAATAAATAAACCCGTGTGACTGAACACACTTACCTGGCAAAGTCCACCCACTTCTCGATGATCTTTTTGGGGGAGAGACGTCTGCATATGATCCCAACAAAATCAGCCTGAAACAAGAACAGAAACTTTTTACTGAAATCAAAGAAAGAAACTGTATTTATTTAAATATGACTTTAAATAAAAAATATTTTTAAATAACTGACTAATTTATCTCAAATCTGTAGTTTCAATGTGTGGGATTTTTCTTTCTCATACTGTATGCTGTAAATCCTGCAATTCATCCTTCTCTACAGCTGAAAATATTTCCCAACAAATGTACTATTTCCTCTTCTTTCAGGTCATGTTTGTTAAAAACTACAATGATCAGCTGTTTTAGGAAATGACTGAGCTTTTCAAAAAGAGCCACAGGACGAGGAAATGTCAAACAAACATCCCCTCACTCCCTCATATCCTGCTCCAGGAAAACTAAACGCTTAAAAACCATTTGAATCAGAGAAACACTCAGACGTACGTTTTCTTCGTGAAGGGCGAGGTGGTGCGTCGCCAACATTCGGATTCCCAGACGAGAGCACAGTGTTGTATCCAGGAAGCTGCGGATGATCATCTCATCCTGCAACAATAGGATAAAAAAAAACAGTTAATGAAACTGCATTGTTTTGAGCTGAAGTCTTGTCGGATGCCCCGTTTCTATTTATTCCTGACGCTCAGTTTGAAAGCGCCACAACAGACGAGGAACGGCTGATTGGTGAAGTTGAACTGAGGAGTTATCTCTATGATACCTCCTCAGTTCACTACAAAAACCTAAATAAGGTGACAGCTGGGTGGAGGGAGATCACCTGATATTGTACATCATTTCCATTAAATATAATATTTAACGTGTGTTTTCTATTTAAAAAGTACAAATGTTGGAAGACAGCGAGTACTACTGACCCATCTTTTAACTGGTTACGTCTCCAGTTTGATCTGCAGCACCACAGCTGCTAGGTACGTGGTTTGTTTACATGAGATAACGTAACCATTAGGTCACATTCAGACACTGTGTCACTTTCACTTTCCTCGTCCAGCTTGACCAAACATTACCCACGAGTCTCCCCTTTACAGACATGCCCACTTTATGATAATCACATGCAGTTTGGGGGCAAGTCATAGTCAAGACAGCACACTGACACACTGACAGCTGTTGTTGGAGTTTTGGAGGTGCCGTTCTGACCTGGATGTGTCTGCGACACTCCCTGAAGCCCTGGGCCATCATGGTGACCACATCTTTGTGGTCGTCCAGCAGCTGCTGCACCAGCTTACAGAAACGAGCCTCAACGTCCTGGTCCTTGATCTGTAAACAGAAAGACACACTTCATATCGGCCCTTTAAAACGTGACGTATGAAAAGCTCTAGTTTAGAGACGGGCCTTTTGTTTACTTTTAAGTACATTTTGAACTAAGAGGCTTCCTTGTTTTTATTATCGCTTCCTGTTTTGTTAATGCAAACTCACACTTCCTCCGTGTCTGCCTATTTTGATAAATTCAGCATAGTATGTCGCGTCTACTTAGCCATTTTTTTTTCCCATCGCTGTTAAGTTGAAACAAGAACAGTCAAGTCAATTATGTATAGCCCAATATCACAAATCACATATTTGCCTCAGGTGGCTTTACAATCTGTACAAACTGTACAGCATACGCCACCCTTTGTCCTTTATCACCCTTGCAGTGGATGAGGAAAACTTAACCAAAAGTAAAAGATGGAAGAATCCTCAGGAAGAGCAACGGAGGACGGATCCCTCTCTCAGGACGGACAGATGTGCAATAGATGTCGTGCAGAAATATTTAAGTTTTTGCTCAAACCGTCAATGAAAGTCTACACTTCCTGCACAGATTTTTCTGGCTTTTAATGTGAAAAACCTGCAGAAAGTGTTAAATTCCACTGACGGTAGCTTAACACTGATTTAAATAACAGCGAAGTAGACGCAACTAGAATTAATTAGCGAATGAAAACAGTATTTCTGTTGAAAAGGAGCAGAGATTGTTGACATAGTGATGGAAATAGTGCTGTGGAAATGTGCATCATGTAAATTATTAATAGATAATTTACCAGGTAAGCTATTACAGTACAGTTAACTCCATCCCAGTTCAATGTGGTTTGGTCAGCCTTTATTTGCACCCAGAGTCAGATAAGTACAGCTAAAAGATGTCAGACTGCACTCCTCAGGCTCAGTTCTTACAAGCGAAAGATCTTTTGACCTCTGATAATCAAAAAACTGTTTCTCATCCCACATTACAGTTCAGAACTATTAATCATCAACTCCTGCTGGTTTCTGTGGTCTTTCTCCTGAGGCAGACTGTCGAGAGTTCTCATATTCTTGATATATGGCATATGTTGATGGCGGAAAAGGCGAAAAATTTGCTTCGCTATGGTGTGAAAGCGACATTAGAGTGGTGAGCTTATTTCTTATGGGATTTGTTTTCACAAAAGTGCCCTTTCCTGTTCATAAGAGTCAGAAAAGCTAAATACCATTACATGTATACCATTAGAGGTATGTTTTTCTGTTTTTAGCTAGCGTAGAGAGCTGGGGGGCAACGTTTCAGATCGGACTGATAAGTCTAAACACAAGAACAAATGGTTGCGTGCAGAACAGAAAACATGTTCAGCAGGTCTGTCATTAGTCGTACATGTACTAACTCAGGATCAGATGGACACACTTGTCATATTTTCAAGACCTCAACGATGACATGAGAGTTCAATACAGGGCCGAGGCTTAGGCTCTTCACTGGCAAGATATAAGTGAAGAGGCATAAGCCACATTCCTCACTGTGCATGTTTACTGAAACTGAATCCATCCTGAACCCTCAAACTAAGATTGCATAAGTTGTCAGCTTTTGTTAGCCGTTTATCTTTTTACTCCTCCACCTTATCTGATAGTCAGGATAGTTCAGTATTTTTCAATCTATTTCCCCAGTTTTTTGTGTCTAAGTGACTAATGGGGACAACAATGTTTGGTCCAGTATTGAGGGAGAACACTTCAATGCAACTCCTCACGGTCAGTTTACGTCCACTAAACGTGCGTAACTGGCCCAAGCGAGTTAGTCACTTGGACACAAAAACATGGGAAAATAAGGTCCATATTGGAAAATACCAAAGTTCCCCTTAAAGCACACCGAATTTTGCATTTATTAACTTAATTTTAAAAAAGCTGTCGACAATATCGTCGACAAAAAAAAAAAAAAAAATTAGATAAAGTCACTTCAACATCATTTTTAACACAATATTTCATGCACCAACATGCACCAACAACAGTCAGTCAATTTTCCAAAGAGAAAGTTATGTATTACACTTTTAAGAATGATTCAGAGGATGACTGGGCTGTTTTGCTGTGCTAACTAACCTGAGGGTTTATTAGCTCTCACACAGCCAGCCTTGTTTAGCTAACTGAGGAGTGACTGTCTGACAATTTGCAGCAAATCTATTTAGTTTCCAAAGAACTTAAATGGCACCAAAATCTTTGTTCTTGGGTGCTACTGTGAGTAGCTGCATTTTGTAAAAAGAAAATACAAAACATGAGGTTTTGCATCTTTTCTCTGTTTATTCATAACTGTAAATCAAAATACCTTTTAGGGGACCAAATCAGCAATTTGAATATGTCACTTTTATTCAATAGATTTAATGAAAAACATAATGTAAATGGGAGTTAAGAGGGCTACATTCGGATTGGCCAAGTGCTGAACAGATCAACCAATCCTGGAACTAGCTGCATGCAGGCAGATTTAAAGTCTTGACGACAGATGTTCACACTTCCTGTTTATTGCTATTAGTAAAACCGCACCCTGAGAAATGAAGAACTTGAACTTATGACCCTGTGTGTGTTTCCTGTGTGGGAGACACTTACCTGGGGAAAGTCACTGAGCATGTGGTAGGCTCTGATATACAGCTCATGCTGCAAGAAAGCACAGGAGAGGCAGTTAGACTGATGCTCTGTGATTGTCCATTGAACCATAAAGCATCCCACCAGCACCGACCCCCTGACTGGGCCCCCATACCTCACCACGACCCACAAATCCACACGTGACTAACATTACAGTTCATTTCAGGACGCTTCTATGCGTTAACAACAACTCCAACCCAGAAAAAAAAAGCTTTGCTCGTCAGTAAAATTCAAGTTCAAATGACTTTTAATCAGTATCAAACTTTAAAATCATAATCAGCTTCAAGTATTGTTTTCTTTTTTGATAAGCCGACAAGAGCGAGTAAAGCCACGCTGACCTACATTACGTTTTATGTAATCTACACAAAGGAGGTGCTCCAGAAAGGGAGGAATCTGGGTGAAAGTTCACCAGCAACAAGACATGGAGTGGCTGTGAATCGGACCACAGGGAAACACAATGTTCCCATATGGAGGCCGTGGAGACAAACCAGAAACTCCCACTGGCAATAAAGAACATAGGACATGTTGATCCAGACGCAGATGTCATTTCACTGAATATGAGGATAGTTTTAAGGGTATTATTAGGGGAGGTTCTTCTGTGTGTGAGGCTTGCGCCACTAGCTCTGTACAAAGGGGCGTTTAAGGAATTTTGTTTGTCCAAAAAACCTCAACAACTCAACAACAAGTCTTTGCAGCGAATGTGCCCCGGTTGCTCTGGATATTCAACACACTTTACTGTGGATCGTTTTCATTGGAGTGTTAAAAGTAGGAGCATGTTTGGAAATTGTCAAGGGCAGAAAAATATTTTAAAAAGTGTAGTAAAGTATCACTGGTTCCTACAACAGGACAGGACCACATGTGGATTTTGTTTGTGGAAAAGAGAAAATGATACATACAGTATAACAAAACTGCTGATTCTCTTATTATTTAAGAACAAATCTGGGTTATTGCATGAGGCCCATTGTGCTTTCTGCGCAGTTATACCATTGAGGTTAACCACTAAAGACAAGTAAAAAAAAAAAAAAAAAAGTAATAAAAAGGGGAACCAACCCTTGAAACTCCTTAAACTGACTCTGTTCCCTGCCCTTGTGAATATAAGAGCTTATCGGTACTGGGTCATGTCACACTGACCCGATTACTGAATACTGAAGGTTACATCTGCTGCTAGAACATGTCATACTGTATTATACAAGCAGAGGAAGGATTTCTGGCACGACTTCACCTACTTCCAAGGTGCAAGGAGAAGGTCAAATCTGTATTGTACTCACGGGCCAGTAAGATATAAAATATGCATGTTCTATGCTAAGTGCTTTCAGACAACGAGCCGCTATCATTATAGGCGTTTTCGGAACAGAGGAACTTTTTCATAGTTTTAAGAACCCCCATTTTTATTGTGTCTGCGCCGCAAGAACTAGGAACGATCATAGGTCTTAGAACGCTGTTTTCAGCTCCTATTTCAGAGAGAGTACTCTCGCAGGACAAGAGGAACCACGAGTGATGTAAGTGCATGGCGATTGGTCGGACACATGAGCCATTTGTAAAAGCCTGTTGGCCGTGTAAACAACAGTCAACGCAACACAAACGACAGCTTGTAACGAAGAAAACACGGATACATGGACCGACAGTGTAGTCCAGAAGTTAACTCGTTCATGAGCACACGCCCACTGAACCCAAGAACGAGTGAGAGCGGTAGCACAGAAGGCCAAGGCTATTAAAAGAGGCTGGGTCACGCTTCATCAACGCGTCATAACTTTGGGGTACAACACATGCACAGAAAAACCTGGTGTGTACTCGAAATTGAGCCAATTGCAATGCACGACCGCAACTCCAGTTACACTGCACATTTGTTATACCCCAAAACCCATTTCTGCCCGTGTCCCAGCCTCTTTCAATAGGCCTTGACAAAGGTTAACGCAGCAGCAGAAAGGTTAACGCAGTAGCAGAAAGGCTAACGCGGTAGCACAAAGCACACCAACTGAGCCGAAGAAGCCGGTTCGAACTGAAATCGAAACAAGTACTTACTTTTATTTATTATTATATTACTTTAAAAAAGAGAGCTTATAAGGAACGTAGAGAACTTGTCACTATCGGATCTCCCAGCTGGAGATGTGTGCGAGAAGCGCCGGCCAGCTTATGTCATTACAGAGTTCCTGTTGGCGGTGTGAATGCAAACAGAAAAAAAGCGAAGTTCCGCAGTCGGTATTTCCTCTCAGGGAGTCCCAGGAACTGCTTTGTCCAAAACGCCTCATGTCTGCCACCACGGCTGCCGGCTATCTCCAACCCCCAAGAACAAGCTACTCTAACCTCGTTGCGTAGCTTCACAGAGCAAGTTGTAGCTTAGCATAAAAAGAATGATCAGCAAATGCATTAACACTTTCTTGGCTATTTTTGTGTTGATATATCTGTTCACTGCTGGAGTACTGGGGTTTAGTGGGTTGTCTAAAGACACTTTGTCACATGGACTGTAGGACATTGTGTGAAAGCACCTTTAGATAGCAATTCCCTCCTTTCATTCATGTGCCGTGGCCCAGTTGTCACTTTCTTATTATAGAATCTGCTGCGTGGCCGACGACGCACCCTCGCTTCAAGGATAGCTCCGACAATGTAGCCGAGAGCGGTGCTGGGTGTGTCTGGAGACTTGTGCTCTCTTACCACTTGCAGGATGGTGGGGTTGCAGCCAATGATGAAGGGCAAACTGCGGAAGCCCTTGATGCGATGGGCGATCCGTACGGGCAGCTCCTTGTGTAGGTACTTGGCACTGCTCTGAGATCACACACAGACGATAGCGAAAAACAAGTGAGTGAAGAGTCACACAGCGGTCAAAGAGCTTCTCATTAAAAAAAAAAAAAAAGGTACACAGTTCTCTCAATGTGGCTGAAATATGTATTACCAAGATGTGGTGTCCATCCGGAGACTTCCCAGAATACAGCAGGGTCGCTAAGGTCAGTCGCACCGAGGCCTGGGGAGACATTCACACGTATGATCACGTACACATTTACAGTCAGGACTACAGGTAACATGACACTCTGGGACCCTCAGATTTTTTGCCGTAAACATTAAGTACAAAAGAAACAGCTGTACACACATTCAGAAATGACTAGGGATGGGTATTATTGTGTTAAATGTCTCAGTACTAAAGCTTAAACTGTACCAGAGTTTCAGTACTAACACCAGAAACATACTTACTTGAAGTCCATTATCTATAACCTCTTATCCTATTCAGGGTCACAGAGGAGCTGGAGCCGATCCCAGCTGACACACATATATAATATATTTTTATATGCAGGGTCACTGATGCTCATGATGTATTACGGGAGAGAAACCAGTGATGTGTCTCCAAATATTAGGTAGTGATTCAGTCAATGGGCACGGATTAAATTACCGGATCAACAAACACCGTTACAGCTACGAGACAATGTTGTGCAACATGATTCCAAGCCAGCTCATAACTATCACATCATCACGACAGATATAGTATATTTATATATATATATTTATAGTGTAAAAAGTCTCAAAATAAACTGTACTAAGTGAAGACAGCCTTGGTATTAAAGCTGCAGCCAATAACATCAAGGTTTTATTTAGGTAAGCTAAGCATTGGTGTTACTGTCAATGCTTGCTAAGATCCCCGTTCTCACGTTGCATTAACATGCAATCTGAAATAATGCATGTTAATAACGGCAGAAGGCATTGTGATTGGATTAGCCAGAGCACATCTGGAGATGGCCTGGTTCACATTAGGATCAGATCTCATGTTAAAACCAGAGGCCTGTACTACAAAGCGAGTTCAACATACCAACAATAGCTTTTCATTATCTGGTTACACTAACTCTTTTTTTTTAAATCGCGAGGGATCGCCACGCTTTCCAGCATTGGGATTAAAAGTTTCTAGTGAGTTTCCAGAGGACGCAGAGACGGCCCTGATTTGCATAAAGTAGCCTAAACCTCAACTTTATGCAAATGAGGAGATGGCGATGTGACGGTCCATCGTGCCGGTACACTACCAGAATGCATTGCACGGCTGCTTACATAGGCAATGAATGGGAAGCGTGGAAAGGACGGAGGCTGTGGACACGTATCATTATATCACTGCCCCATCTAGAGCACAAGTACATCTGACCATAACTACATTAGTCTACTTTAGAGGTGCAACTAACGATTATTTTCATTGTCGATTAATCTATCGATTATTTTCTTGATAAATCGATTAGTTGTTTGGTCTATAAAATGTCAGAAAATGGTTTAAAAAAAATGTTGACTTATTTTTCTTAAAAAAAAAATTGCTCAAACCAATTAAATCGACAATCAAAATAGTTGCCGATAAATTTAATAGTTGACAATTAATCGATTAATCGTTGCAGCTCCAGTGTATTCCGTTAAATGAATGTGTTTTTTGCATGCATTCTTAACAAATAGACAAATCTTTCAACTGCAGCCCCCAGCGGTGTAAAACAAACTTGAGAACAAAGAAAAAAACGAACGTGAACACATAACTCGAAGCGGTAAGTAGGCGTACTGGACTAAGTGGAGACAGCCTTGTAAATACAGTGGGCGTACTTTCCTATACTACCCGGAGCAAAGCACTGCAAAGCAATGCATACAGTCGCTGACGTGTCAAACTGGCAACATATGGCTCAAGAAGCTGACACAGATATGTGAATAGGCTGATGATATGAATTAACTTTTAAAAGCTGCACCTTAGTTTACCCTGCTATGACAAGGTGTAAGGGTTTTCTCAAGTGCTTCTGTGCAGAACTGGAAGCACAATGTATGCATGGAAAATCTAACCTGATTGTGGCTCTAGGGCAACTTTAATCTTTTGATTTTTCCCCCTTTCTATCCCCCTTCAGAGCCCCACTGCACCAGGTCAATGTGTGACTATATAAGTCACAAGACTAAAAACTGCAGCTGACTACAAATCAGCCAGATTTGTGGTCCTGGAGATCAGTGGATAAATGCACTTAAAATAAATCAGCAGCTCTATTCTGCACTGCACAAGTATAATAGTTGTATTATTCATTTACAGCTGCAAAAATTCCTTCCTCATTTAACTGTGGAGAAATACTTGTGAACGTGTGTTTTTGCACAACACAAAGTGAAATCATCATTAGTTAGAAATCATGACAAACTATTGATGAATGGCAACATATCAGTGGATACATGCACTTAAAGGTCCCATATCGTGCTCATTTTCAGGTTCATACCTGTATTTTGTGTTTCTACTAGAACATGTTTACATGCTGTAATGTTCAAAAAACACTTTATTTTCCTAGTATTGTCTGCCTGAATATACCTGTATTCACCCTCTGTCTGAAACGCTCTGTTTTAGTGCATTGTAATGGAATTGCAACAGTTTGGGTTAATGTTTACTTCCTTTAAGCTGATGTTATTTACATCCACTGCAACAGGAAATAACTGGGACACATTTAGAATATTTACGTTTAAAACCGTGTAATGGTCTAAATACTGTAGATTTGTGACATCCAAATGGACAGGCTTGTTTCAAACGCATAATTTCTGAATACGGGCTGTGTGTGTTTCTCCGTATATTTAGCGTTTTGATAGTTTAACAGTATTTCTAAAGCACTTAAACCTGCTTTATAATATAAAAAGACATAAAAATCTCACTTTTTATAATATGGGACCTTTAAAATAAATCTGTAGTATAATAGTTGTATTATTCATTTTGCAGCTGCAAATTCCTTCCTCATTTAACTGTGAAGAAATACATTGCACAACACAAAGTGAAATCATTATTAGTTAGAAATCATATGACAAACTAATGAGTCATGCATGTTGTTGCAGTTATGAGGAAAAGAGCTTTCCATCTGTGACAACTCATTTCTTGGAAACACACTTTGCAGGGTTCAAGCTGACTTCACATGAACGGGTCAACTTGACCTCCATCGTTGAAACTTGACACCAAATGACAGCAGCTCAGCTTTTCTAGTACGATAAACACCAGAGGCAACAAATCATTTAGAGCTGGCAGGGTTTATTTCACGACATTATGGCATTATTTTGT
Organism: Sebastiscus albofasciatus; assembly: GCA_916701655.1. NCBI lineage: Eukaryota > Metazoa > Chordata > Actinopteri > Perciformes > Sebastidae > Sebastiscus > Sebastiscus albofasciatus. The sequence continues at coordinate 21,182 of CAKAOI010001986.1, forward strand.
GCGAAATTAGTAAATATTAGCCAACGGTAGCTTAAAAAAAACAAAATGTTCTCAAGAAGAAGAAGAACAGAGAAGCTGCGTTCAAGTCCTCAGGGGGGAAATCGGTCAAAAAGCGGTTACAGCTACAGTTCAAAGCTAACACGTATCCGTCATACAAGTAGAAGAAACGTCGTATTTACTTGCTTTTTCAGTGTCCCTGAATGTAGCACTAGCATTTGGTAAGAAGAAGCTGCGTTCAAGTCCTCAGGGGGAAAATCGGTCATGATATTGATCTTGCCCAGTTATGTTGGCTTTTTTTTTTAAAGTTTTCTTTCTTTCTTTCTTTTTTTAATTTGTTTTTATTTTTTTCTCTCCATTTTGTTTGATCAATATTTCATTTTATTTTATTATGAGGAAAAGAAAGAAGAAAAAAAAATAAATA
>CAKAOI010001987.1:0-27428 GCA_916701655.1 Sebastiscus albofasciatus
TTTAGCATAAAACAATATGCTCAAATCATAACATGTCAAACTGCAGCCCAACAGGCAACAACAGCTGTCAGTGTGTCAGTGTGCTGACTTGACTATGACTTGCCCCAAACTGCATGTGATTATCATAAAGTGGGCATGTCTGTAAAGGGGAGACTCGTGGGTACCCATAGAACCCATTTACATTCACATATCTGGAGGTCAGAGGTCAAGGGAACCCTTTGAAAATGGCCATGCCAGTTTTTCCTCGCCAAACGTTTGCACAAGTTTGGAGTGTTATTCAGCCTATTTCACAATAAGCTTGTACGACATGGTTGGTATCAAATTGATTATTTAGGTTTTCTAGTTTCATTTTCATGCCAGTATCTTCACTCTAGCCTGAAAACTGAGCACGCTACAACCTAAAGATCGTAAGTTGCGTTGATGCGTTAAAGAAATTAGTGTTGTTAAAACGAATTTGCGTTAACGTGTTATTATCACGTTAACCTTGCCAGCCCTAGTATTAACTAAAACTTTGGTTAAAAAGGATGACCTATTGAAAATTAAAAATATGCATTTCCCATAATTAGTATGTGGTCATTACCACAAAACTGTCGTTATTTTAAAAGACGTACAGTTTCTAGTTTATAAGATCGTTCTTCTAGCAGGCAGGGTTCTTCACTATTACGATAAAGAAATGTAAAATATAATTTGATCTTTTGGAAATCTGTTCCCTTATCTCTTACAATGCAATATCTGCTGCACATGCTGCATTGTGACTGCGACGGGACTGGCACGAGGGATATTTTGGTGGACATGATTCTCTTGTAGTTGAAGGAGGACAGGCAGGTCCGGCTGCAGAAATCCTTCGTTGTCCCCTCATTATCCACCGGGGCCTGGATGACGTCCTGAGGCTGTGTTATCCCCCTGAGAGGAAGGATGAGATCAGCTTTAAGTCTGCCACCTTTGACAGTCAATAATGTGTCGATACACCTGAGATGAGTTTAGCTGCAGGATATTTAAAATCAAATTCCTTGACATTTGTCAGGGGAAAAGGAGGAATGATGAGATAAAGACGACATTGATCTGCAAATTAAACAAACTACTGTATGACTCACTGAAGGCAGAAGTGGCAGGTCTTCTTAACTTGTTTCATTTGGTAAAATTTCAAAAGGCAGGGAGTGGAGCAGAAGATGTCAGCGTGGCCCTTCCTCTGGTAAACAGTCACTCCGTCCATCAGGACCTGTTTGCAGTTGGAGCAAGACGCAGGCAAATCCATGTGGGCGACAGTTGCCGTTGTAGATGTGGACGTAGATGAGTCTTCCGTCAAGGAGAAGACCGACCCGATCTTCAAGTCCTCCTGTCAGCAACCGAAGAGTAAGATGATGCACAGTGATGGGTTAGTAGTCAGCTGGTTACTGTACATCAGATACACTTCTAAACGTCTGCTAGTGTGTCTCTTCTACTGTTTTCCTCATCAGTTACAGTGACGACATCATCTACAATACTACTCATATACTACTCTGTCATCTACATCTGTGTGTATCTACTATGAAGTATTTCATGTGTCCTACCTTAGCCACATCCTCTCCTGCCTTAGGCTCATCCTTGATACCGTCTGTGGATATGGAGGATGGGAGATTCTGGTTGTACCCCTCATCCATGGGCTCTTCTTTTATCTTGATGAAGAGTGAAGAAAGAAACGGATTAGCTGTGTAACATTTACAACAGAGAAGTCTGTGTGGAGAATTGTGATTGTTCTAACTAGAGATGCACCGACCGATCGAACATGTCGTCCGTGTGGATGTTCTTCAGCATGAACGAAGAAGACATAAAGCTTGCAATTTGTCACAGCTGCAAGTCCAAAATAAGCCGTGGAGGAACAACTTTAAAACATTTGGAACAACTAACTTAAAGCCCCCTTCCAGTGTATTTTGGCATTTCTATGATATTTCATATTTATTTGATTAGAAAGTTGATTAGCCACATTGTTTGCTAATTTTTTTTATCACAAATAATTTTGTGCTCAAAGTTTGAAAAAGAAGGTTGTTGCTAAAATGGGAATGTGACGTATGACTATAGTAGAAGCTGCAGGTCAGACGTCATCCTCCAAGTTGCAGGTCACTCATGCTTGTTTGTGTCTGAGCAGCAGCAAACTGATAAATCTGTCTGTCAGTTTGTCTTCTAGTTAGTTAGCTAGTTAGTTAGTTAGGTGTAGTTAACTAGCCCAACTTGTTGCATTAGCTAACAAAGGGTTTTCATTTTCTTTTTATTTTCCTTCACCTTACTTTAGTGTGTTTATTTCAACAATTGTGTGCGATGAACGTGTGCAATCAACACAGAGAATTACACAAAATCCCACCGGCAGAATTAGCCCAACACACCGACTGTCTCTCTCACTCGCTCGCTCCTTTACCTTCTCCTGCTGGAGATAAATTAACGGAAAGCAGCCGAGGTTTGCGGGCCTCTAACAGGACCGAACGACGGGAACACAACTTTCAGCCGGAAAGAAAACAAGAAAAAACTCCCGTTGGTGTGCTGCGCTAATTCTTGTCATATTTGTGGTCTGATAAACCGTAAATTCATCAAAACTGGTAACAGCTAACGTTTACGGAGGTTACGTTAACTTGTGTTGTGATGCGTTCAAGCTCTATTCAGTAAATATTACAATTGGCGAAGGTAAATTATAAGGCTGTCATGATGTGTTCAAATGTAGTTTTTCAAAGGAGAGGTTTTCACAGCAATATAAATGGAGAATAGAGGGAATTATGACCCTAACTTCTCAACACTAGCTCGAAGCAGGTTATAATATATAATTAAAACTTCTAATGTCAAGAATTTTTTAATCAAAGCAAGTATTTAAATAAAAATACAATGATGTATTCCGTAATCAACTGAATTGTGTGTTTTTATGCAAATAAGCACTATAGATGACAATAACAAAGTAAAAGGATAACATTTAGAATTTTTGACGGTTTACAAGGATGGTTAAAATTATTTTCCCAGGGCGGTGGTAAAAAAAGTTAGTCTGGAGCCTTGCTGTCAATTATAGTTCTTAGAAAGAGAATCGCAATCGGCAAAAATCAGAATTAACAGGTCAAACTTTAAAAAAACAAAATTAGAATCGGCCAAGAAAATTGCTATCGGTTAATTTTTTATTCTAACTGGTGTGTAATTCAGCGTATCTACTTGTGTGTGCACACTGCAACCCACCTAGAGAAGAAATACTTTCCTGTAGTCCAACTTTACAGTTACTTATCAGAAACAAAATCAGTCATATTGTTATACTATACATCACACACATCACTGCAAAAAATGCTGTTGTTTAAAGTCTTGCCTTGATTTTAGTGCATTACAACTGTTACATTATTACACATAATACTCACACAGTCCAAATTCAGTAGCGATGGCTTCACTTCTTTAATGTCATTCTCTTCAGGTGATGGCTTCACTTCTTTAATGAAACTTTCTTCAGGTGACGGCTTCACTGCTTTAATGAAATTCTCTTCAGGTGACGGCTTCACTTTTTTAATGTCAGTCTCTTCAGGTGATGGGCTGTTACTTCCTATAAATACAAATCAAACAGGAGTCAAATGAACATGGATTTAAAACATACAAAGGACTACAAAGAGAGATATTCTATTGCTGGAGACACTAGAAACACATTCGAAAGCCTAGCGTAGAAGGGGTGAGCAGTGTATGGATAACAATCAGCTCTAACTCAATGAAGAGATGATAACATTAGGACAAGTTTCTTGTTTTAGTGTTAGTATTTAGCAAAGTAAGCAGCCAGATGCAACTTATTTGTTGTCTTAAGTTTGTAAGTTGCTGTCAAAGCTCATAAATGATTCTATAATATAATAATTCAGTGCCTAGGAAATAAATAAAGGCAGTGGAGAGAGTGAGAGTGGGAGACAAGGGGTAGAGTTTCATAAGAAGAATGACAGTGCAGTACCTGACACAGTGGTAGGCTGAGCCTTGTGTACCATCACACATCTGTTGCTACAGAAGAAGTCCAACCTGCCCTCATTATTTTTATTTTCAACCATGTCCGACAACTGATGGACCGTCTGGCACATGGTACACAGCCGGGGCGTCTCAATTTTCTGTAAAGATATAAAAACCAGCAGAGAAGCGATGTGAGGTACAGTGCAGGTTCAGGATCAGACGTGAGACTTATTTAACATCACCCATAAGCTGTTCTAAAACCACAGTAAATCACCGAAGATAAACACACAGGAAAAAAAAATACAATCATTTATTGATAACAAATAATCATTCTTCCACCAAGTGATGTAGTTCTTCAGTGACATTTAGCAGAACGGTCGCCAAGCAGCACACAGACGAAAGCAATTCTTCAATTTCTCCCTCAGTAATTTCAGAATGTCTCCTTTCTTTTTTTATCTTTTTCCTCTATCCTGTCCATCTCTTTCCATCCACTTAGCCAATAAAGTAAATTAAAAATAGCTACAACAAATTATAAAGCGATAGTTCCGGTCCTTGATTATGATTGGCTGAGTCACGTTCGAAGCCGTTGTGAAATACACTATAAACCATGGATACAGTATAATAACAACTGGATACCGGACCCCAAGATGGCACCTATTTGGTCCAATGAGAATTGCTGGCGCATATAGAAAGCAAGTATAAAAGCACAGATACGAAACTCCGGTGTTTTTTTACAACAGCCGCCATTTTGGACTGAATCTGCTTATTATATTTATAATACTTTATTGTTCAACACAGGCCATTTCGGTAAAGTATGACTATAGAATAGAAATAATTTAGTTTTACTTTAGTACATCACTTTTAAGGCAGACGTTTAACTGGTGTCCGGTAGTCGCTTTCAGTCCAAAATGGCGGAAGCGTAGCTTTGCTGCTGGGCGTTGATGTTGCAATGGAACAAACAATTGACTTTCACTTTTTGGTAATGTACGTTCTTTGGAGAAAGAATGCAACACATCATAATCTGAAAACTACGCCCCCCGGAGACATGACCCACCCTACTCTGCCTCTGATTGGCTTACCCTGAAAATCAACCCTAAACTAACCAATCTCACTCATAACCAACAAAGGCAACGAGAAGGATCCGGATCTAGATGCAGTCTCGCAGACTACCCACTTCAGTAGTAGTAGTAGTAGTAGTAGTAATAATAGGAGCTCCTGAACCTGGAAGATAGCTCAGGGCTTTTTCCCTTTTTCTCTCCATATACAGTCATCAGTTGAGGGGAGAGGAGATAGAGGCAAGGCCAATTGATTAGATTTTTTTTTTTAAATAAATAAAATAAAATAAAACAGGATGAAATACAAATAAAGAAAACTGAAAAAAAAATACAGAAAAGGGGCAGAAATATATATCAAACTCTGTGCATGTGACTGTGAAAGCAAAAAGATATGTAATAGAGAACAATAGATACAAATATGATGTATTTATGCATGAGGTGTGTGGAATGTAAATGAAGTTAAATGTAATCATCATAATCATCAAAGGTTACTGTTGGTGTGGGTGTGGTGGGTTTGAGAGCTATGTGGCGAGCGCTGCAGGGATGACGTATTTTTGTAGGCCAACCAGGAAGTTAGCATCGCCCTGGTTCCCTGGACACAAAACAATTGGATTTTTCCATAGGCTTTTGGATTATTGCAGAAAATCAGCTCTGTGGCAAACACACGTTTATGATACTTACACGTTTTGTTCAGTAAGATAATCTCCACAAATTAACACAACATTTAGGATTTTTGAAGAGTGAATGTAATCACCAGAATACACATAAAGGCTTCAAAATTCAGGATTTATTGATGTATTTCATTTCGTAGAACAAAACGTTAAAATGTCTTCAGCTTGTGTTAACCACAGACCTTATTTCAGGCATTTAACTAAAACCCATTGACTTCCAGACGAGGGAACCAGAAGTGCTAAAATGCTAAGTCATTTCCAGGTTTTAGGACTCATTCCTGTAGCAGTCTATTGCATTGCTTTGCCAAATATTATAGTCTGTGACTAAAAACTCTGACTTAAGACACATCGTCTTTAGATGGGAGAGGGTGTTGGGATTCAGACTTTTAAAAGTCTTTTCAAAGTCTCCTAGTTGGTAGGCATTAACATCACTGTAAACTAAAGCGGGCTACCACTATGGAGCCCCAACACTGTCAAAAAGGTAGTAAAAGACAAAATATAACTGAAAATATCAATAAATAATTCAAATGGCGTGTATAAATAAATATAGAGCTTTATATTTTCCTTGAACAATCAATCTATTTTATTTTCTATTTATCTTTCATTGGCTCATTTCATTTTTCTGCTCCTTAGTTTTACCAAAACATGTTTTGGGTCTGAGCACATATTTAATTATTTATCTATTTCTTATTCACCTAATCGTAATTCACATTATGAAATGTGTTGAGCCACAGTTACAAAACTGCATCACCACTGAAACTGTGCAAAACTAAGGAAATGAGTTTGATAATTGACAGAGTCATGCTGCCTGTGCACACATACTGCTTGGATGTTGACTGTGTATGTATAGCTAAGTAATATGAATGGTCATGTGCAGTGTTAATGTGGATGTTGTAGATATGCCAATACCAGCATTGTTCTGGTAAAAATGAAGTGCTCGTGACTTTGACGTTTGATTTCTGCACCTCTTTGAACTTGACCAGACATTCTTCACTGCAGATGACTTGACTGCCGTCCTCCGCCTTCAGCATGAACCCTTTGTCGAAGCTGACGGAGCTGCAGACATCACAAATGGACAACGGCAAGTTGTTGATTCTGTGGGTGTTGACGAAGCATTCCTTACTGCAAATTCTCTGGGTACAGCCATCCAGGGTCAGCTTGAATTTGCACTGAGGACGACAAAGGAGCATCTGGATTGATCATACTGTGTCAATTCTGATTATTTAAAGGATAAGAGTAGTGATAGTCTTTATTTTCATAATTTCAGATAATCTTCATGGAGGGATATTGCTCCAAAGATCCATTACTGAGGCCCTGTTCAGACCTGGCATTAAGATGCATCCTGGGTGATCGGATCACAAGTAGACAGCTTTAAGTACAAGTGTGTACGAAAATGTAAGATATTACTACTGACATTCCTGTAATATTACGTCACGTCTGCTATACTAACCATGTGTTTACTTTGTGTTTATTTGCATAAAAAACTGAGCTTCAGAACTCTTGACTTCCCTTTTGGAAGGAGACGGATTACTTTGGCTTTCACAACAGCTAAACGGACACTGCTGAGACACCGGAGGAAAAATATATCCACCCTTTTATGAAGAATGGACTACAACAATGGCTCAGCTGCAGGTTGTGAGATGGTCACATACGCTATTGAACAAACCTCATCAATATCTGTTCACAAGGGTCCCTTTCACTGCCTGGCTGTCAGTAACTTAGAGCTTGATTTAGTAATCTATTATAACCAATGTTTCTATTAGGGCTGTCAAAGTTAACACGATAACACGTTAACGCAAATTTGTTTTAACACCAATAATGTCTTTAATGCATTAAGAAACTTGTGGTTTTTAGGTTGCAGCGGGCTCAGTTTTAAAGCTAGAGTGAAGATGGTATCATATGAAACTAGAAAACCTAAGGAGTCCATCGGTACCAACCATGTCATACTAGCTTTTCACGAAGGAGGTTAAATAACGCTTGCGTCAAACTTGCGCTAAATTTTGTCGAGGAAAAACTGGCATGTCCATTTTCAAAGGGGTCCCTTGACCTCTGACCTCCAGATGTGTGAATGTAAATGGGTTCTATGGGTACCCACGAGTCTCCCCTTTACAGACATGCCCTCTTTATGATAATCACATGCAGTTTGGGGCAAGTCATAGTCAAGTCAGCACACTGACACACTGACAGCTGTTGTTGTCTGTTGGGCTGCAGTTTGCCATGTTATGATTTGAGCATATTGTTTTATGCTAAATGCAGTACCTGTGAGGGTTTCTGGACAATATCTGTCATTGTTTTGTGCTGTTAATTGATTTCCAATAATAAATATATACATACATTTGCATAAAGCAGCATATTTGAACAGATAAAAAAAATGTGCGATTATTCGCGATTAATCACGTTTAAATATTTGAAGCGATTGACAGTCCTAATTAAAAGCATTGACGTGACTAAAAGTCAAACAGAAACCAAAAATCTATTTCTTTTTTCCTTACATAGCAATATTTGGCACACATCTTGCACTCTGATCGAGGTCCTGCAGCTGGAGGTTTGGGGGCCGCCATGTTCCTCTTGGAGTTGACAGAAGCAAGGCAGGTGTCGCTGCACAATTCCTTCATAGTTCCGGAATCATCCACCGGAGCCAGGATCATGTTGTGAGGCCGCATTATCACCCTGAGGGGAGGAGATCAAGATGAGATTCACGTTCGGGAAAACCCTTATCAGTTTTGCGTAGGGGGCGTTGTTATGACACAGAAACCTTGTTTTATTTTTTTCAAAGAATGAGCAAAGATCTTTGGCTTCAGTACCTCAAGTCTCCTCAATTGATGGTGTTTGCTCTGCTTGACCTGCAGTACTAAAGGTCTACAAAATCTGTCACAAAAATTGAACCAGCCAGGTGATCACAATGCTAGTTTTGTCCGACCAACAAAACCTAAAGATTTTCAGTTTAGGATCACATAAGATAAAGAAAAGCAGCAAATTCTCACAACTGAGAAGCTGGAATCAACTGTCAAAAGATTATTTATCATAAATGTTGGACTTTGTAAAAAAAATATGTAAGTAACTGTTAAAATGTTGAATTGATTCTCTTTTTAATACAAATGCACACACAAAACAAAAACTAGGGCTGTCAAAGTTAACGCGACAACGTGTTAACTTTGACTCTAATTTCTTTCACACATTAACGCAACTTGCGATTTTTATGTCGTAGCGGGCTCAGTTAAGGGCTAGAGTGAAGATAGTGGCATCATATGACACTAGAAAACCTGAAGAATCCATTGGTACAACCATGTCGTACTAGCTTGTCGCGAAGTAGGTTAAATAACGCTCCAAACTTACGCTCAATTTTGGCGAGGAAAAATTGTCATGGTCATTTTCAAAGGGGTCCCTTGACCTTTGACCTCCAGATATATGAATGTAAATGGGTTCTATGGGTACCCACGAGTCTCCCCTTTACAGACATGCCCACTTTATGATAATCGCAGTTTTGGGCAAGTCAGTCGAGTCAGCCCACTGACACACTGACAGCTGCTTGAGTTTGCCATGCCAATATTTGTCATTGTTTTGTGTTGTTAATTGATTTCCAATAATAAATTAAATACGTGACAAATATACCTTCAAGGTACATTTTGAACAGATAAACAATGTGCGAATGTGTTCATTTGCATTTAATCGTGATTAAATATTTTAATAGATTGACAGCCCTAAAAAATCTTACAAAAAGGAGGAGAGGTGACATACAGACGAAACGTATCTTGGACTTACTGGAAGCAGTTGTAGCAGTTTTTGGTGACTTGTTGGGGATGCCTTTCAGAGAGGCATTTGGCTGAGCAAAAGACCTCCAGTGAGTTCTTCGTCCGGTAAAGTGTCTCTCCTCTCGGCAGTCTCTTTCTACACTTGCAACAGATAACGCACGAGTCTGCAATGATCAGTTCTGGTTTGGTGCACGATTCAGCAGTTGCAGATGCATCATTTCCGCTCACGGTGGAGTCTGTACTGATGTCTACCTCCTCCTGTGGGACGATGCATTTATGGTACAGAGATTAGAAGCAGTCCCTGGACTTGCATGTGATGCTACTTGGCTAGGCTCGAATCAGACAAGCTGTTGTCATGTAAATAAACAGAAGAAAGCTTCATTTAAAACACGATAACAACTAAACAAATACAGTGTCTGCTTCACGTAGCTCTCGTGTGGAACAGATTCCACTCATACCTTCATACTTTTTCACTCCAGTAAATTAATTTATTGTATAGAATACTCACAGCATTCAATATTTGTATCTTCTGTGTGAATCTCCTCTTCTTCAACTGATCCAAGCGTTTCTTTCCTGAAGGGAGAAATCGGAAACAGGTCATTAGGTTTACTGCAAATATAGGAACTGTACATAAACTAACCACATGGCATTGACATTTTACCTTTAACGCCCCATTATTTAGCATTTATAATCAAACATTTAATGAATGGTTTCTAACACACTATAATTTAGTTATAAGCACATATAAGGACATTTTAAGCTATTAATGTATAGTATTTGTCAACAATTACAATAACTTGTCCTATGAAGACATATTTTATAGTATTACTACTGAGTTTTACTATATTGTCATTCAGCCTTCACTTATGGATGCCCATGGAAGGAGTTATAGTTGTTGTTAAATGCATTAACCCCCTGAGGGAAGTCATTCAAGATTGACTTTACTGTCTTTCAGAGGTAGTAGCAGGTTGAGTTTTAGAGCCAGAGTGAATGATCAGATCATATATCATAGGAAACTAGAAAACCGGAGGAATCCATTGGTACCAACCATGTCCTGTTGGCTTGTCAGCAAAGAGGCTAAATAACGCTCCAAAGTTAGGCTACATATTGGCGAGGAAAAACTGGCATGGCCATTTTCAAAAGGGGTTCCTTGATCTCTGACCTCCAGATATGTGAATGAAAATGTAAAACAATTTTTGGGAATTTGACCTCACTGTATAAAATGACCTGTGGTGACCTCTAGGATAATCACAGCCTCGTGAAACTTTACAGCCACAAACTAGAGACCTAGAGCATTCAGAGGATGGATGGTTTTCCTAGCTAGATTGACAATAAGGGGGTTTCTGAGCAGTTTACACAACACAAGTGCTCACTAAACAATCACCGAAAAATGCAATTCTTGCAGAAATCTCCAAATGCCAAACGTTTTTGATCCCAAATCACAGCATGGCTTCTTCTATGGTATTCCTCAAGGTCTTGGTGTCTTAATGTGGGATTTTGGAGGGATTATTGATCATTTTAATTCTCCAGTGGTAAAAAATGGTTAAATTTAGCACCAAATCTGTGTAACAAATGATATCAACCCAAAAGTTGCTGCAACAACTTATGAGACATAATAGAGCATGGGAATGGCCATCATATACTTCCATTATAATGTTCTTAGCCCTTATAAACTTTTTTACAACTTATTTTGTTTCATTAATTGTTTTCATGTGTATTTCTGATTTATGTCTAGAATAACTTGACACACTGAGCTGCATCTTAAATTAATTTTCAGGTTCCCAGATTTCAGATGATGTACACCACTACTATGTGACATCTACTGTTGACCTGCTATCTCCTCCTAAAGACCCCCTCTTAATACCCCCCTAAAAAAGACAGAAATGGGTCTATTGGAGGTGTCAGGGGGTTAATAAGCACTTCAATCTGCTTACAACTAATGTTATAAACCAATTATTTAATGTTTATATACTGCTTTTAAATGCTAAATAAAAGTGTTACCAGGCACATTCTCTTATCTGTGTCAGACTGTGCAACATTTATTTTGAGGCCTATCATATGTCACGATGAATGCCTGGAAATAGGAAAAAAAAAACATATGGCAGTCCCCCATTTGGCCGCCTCTTATGTTGCCGTAAGGGTGGGAAGCAGGCAGCATATGAGGCTATAGGTATGATGTCAATTCTCTACCAGCAGCAGGTGGTAGAGATGCTGTGATAATCTTCAATTCCATCTATTATCAACCACTGTGTAGTGTTTAAGAGTCTGCTCAATTTAAAATTCACTGAGATGTAACTCAACCTGGACTTCCAGGATAGTACTTTGTCTCACTGGTACCTGTAGCAACCCATCCACATCAACACATCCCCAGAAGAAAAAAAAAGGCTAAAGTTGACAAACTTATTGTCCAGTACCTTGAAGAGGTGCGGGCCGAAGCGTGTATGACCTCCGACAGGTGCGGGTGCAGAAGAGCTCCACCGTGTTCTCGCCGCTTTTGAAATGAACCATGCCTGAAATCGGTTGAGAAGTGTGGCACATGGTGCATCGGTGGGGCGTCTTGGTGTTCTGCACAGTAACAGAAAAAGAAGACACGATGTCAGAGATATTGTAGAATAATTATTTAATTCAGAAAAGCTTTTAATCAGTGTGCAAGTCTGCTTTGGGTCCCTTAGGTCCAATCCCAAGGGGAATTTCAGTGCTACAGCATACAGTGAGACTTTAGACAACACTGGGCTTTCAGTGTGCAAAGCCAGGTCTGACTTTTCCAGTTTGGTGTGGTAGAACTTGACTGGCCTGCACAGAGCCCTGGCCAACCCTTTCTGGCTGCACTGCGGCAACCATTGATCGGTGAAGTTGGTGTTTCCCCATCAGCAGCTGCTCTTTCAAAATGAATCGGCACAACAGTGTTTCAGCTGGTTCCGTCGTTGCCTCCGCAATCAGTCATCTAATCCAGGGATTCTCAAAGTGGGGTCCGTGGCACTCTACCAGGGGGTCCACGAAAGAATTTGCGATGAATTATAAAGTTGTGCTGTATCATTGAAAAGTATTTATCTCCAGATGGGGACCATTTGCACCAATAAAACAAGCATATTGTGTCCATTATTCCCACCCACGGTAGCTTTGGGCCAATAGAATCTCCATTACAAATGGTTGTAAGCATACGCTTAATTGGTGTTACGATCATGAGGGGTCCTTGGAAAATGTTCTCCTCTGCAAGGGGTTCCTGGCCCCAAAACGTTTGAGCACCCCTGATCTAATCCGCTTCCTCCATACATACACTGTTGTTGCTCTACCTGCAAAGCTTGACCCAGAAAGAAATGGAGGGGGAGCTCTAAAATATCATACTTTTTGGTGCCACTGTTTTTTTTCTGTATACATTTAAACGTGTGGTGTTTCAGTTCTGTATTTGTTGGGTGTTGACACAGTTTGTAAGGAATAGCTCAGAGCGTAGTGTGGGTGGAGTCAGTGTGTGGTCGAGCAAGCAAGCGAGAGAGCGAGAGAGAGAGAGCGAGAGAGAGAGAGAGAGAGAGAGAGAGAGAGAGAGAGAAGGTGACAGAGGAGGCTCTCAGAGCAGCAGGTATTCACATTATGGACACAACTGACTATCCCTGTAACAACTGGGCCACAATAAAGCACATTGACCATACACGGTCCATCCATATACTAGGTTTCAACCTAGTCTTGCTGGGAAGAAATGGACCACCGACTGCCTTATCACCAACATCAGTGGCAGACATCTCTAATGCTCTGGTGGCTGAATGGGAGCAAATCTCTGCAGGCAGGTTCCAACATCTGGTGGAAAACCTTCCCAGAGGAGTGGAGGCTGTTATAGCAGCAGATGAATGAGAAGTTCGTCAGCCACATATGAGAGTAAAGTTTAGGTGTCCACATTTTGTCCATATTGTGAAAATGACCCTATTTTAATTTTGTTTTAATAACCTACCCATTTTAGTTTATTCATAAGGCTGGTGAAGATGTTCTTATTTTGAACACATCCTACACTCTATAGTGTTAATAATTCTAATAATCACACTCCTTATTTTTGTGCCGGGACGATTGGTCAATTAGTTTATCACAGAACAGCAAAAAGTTAATTGTCAGATTGATGATCCAATAACCATTTCAGTCAGTTGTGCTGTTCTTGGTACTGTTCTGGGCTGTGGAAGCTTGTGATCACAAATGTCTGACATCTCATCATAGAGAGATTAATCTGTATGACGATGCTTGTTAGTTGCAGCGCCTTGCTCCTTTTAAATTTGCATGTAATGAGCATGAAACTGGAAATATTGTATATTTGTGTTATTGTCAACAAATCCCATTAAAAAGACCAAAACCAACGAGGACAACCAATGCTCGTGTGGCCAAAGCCTAATATATCTCAGTCCTATGTGCCTCAAACTTTCCCAATAAAATAATACAAACACACAAACCGCACGGCTGCACTGGATGACATGTTCCTTCATTAAAATGAATACAGCCAGTGTAGTTTATTTTGAGACTAATAATAGTGACATCTTTTTAATCTCAGGGGATATTTCTGTGATGGGCAGACGCCACGGTGCGTGCTCGAGGAAGCGTTTCAGTGGCATTGCCATGAAATTAAAACATTCCTTAGAGCTGGATTTGTGGTAGAAAACTATTAGTACACTGGGGGATTTTTTTTCCATTGATATAATGTGCTGGAAGAAGTATCCATATCTTTTAATTAAGTAAAAGTAACAATACTACAGTGTAAAAATACAGTTACAAGCAAAAGTCTTGAATTCCAAATTTGACTTAAGTAAAAGTACAAAAGTATTAGCATCAAAATATACTTAAAATACCAAAAGTAAAAGTACTCATTGTGCAGAATGGCCCGTTTCAGATTAATGTATATTATTGAATTACTGTATAATTATTGGTTGATTATGTTGCAGTTTGTAAAGGTGGAGCTAATATTTAATTAAATACAGGGCTGGGTGGCTAGTGAATTTCACCAAGGGATCAATAAAGTCTTATCTTTATTCAATTTAATACAGCATCATTTATTTGTTGATAATATTTTGTATTATTAATCTGAATCTGCAAAGTAGCTGAAGATATAAAATAAATGTAGTGGAGTAAAAAAGTACAATATTTGACTCAGAATTGTAGTGTAGTAGTCAGGTGTGAAGTAGCAGAAAATGGAAATACTCAAGTAAGCTACTAGTATCTAGGTTAGGTTAGGTTAGGTTAGGCTAGGTTAAATAAATGTACGTATTAAATTTTTTTTATACGTGGAACAACAAGCCGAAGCGTTAATTCGTGACATACTGACTTTCCGTTACCTGTTGCAGAGACACAGGTGTGTCTCACTAGCGCACCCAAATGTGCATTACTCTGTGGCTGAAAATAGTCCCTAACAAATGCACTGTTTAATCATTCCCCGGTTACTCCTCCTGTTTGAGGGAGCTAAAAACTACAATGACCCACGTCTGGTCAGCTGAGTGCCGCGCATCGTTGGTTTTGGTCTTTTTAAAGAATTTGTTGACAAGAACAAAAAAAGAAATAACCATAGCTTCTTCATTTAGGAATATTTAACCTCATTACCATTTTGTTATTGTGCTTATTACTAAAATATATCTATTATTATTTCATCTACATTTTTAACCGTTGTACCGGTTTTCAATTTCTGGTGCATTGCTGAGGAATTAAACAATAAACTAAAGTGGAACAAAACTAAATATGATTAAAATGTAAAAAAGAGATCTATTTGACAGGCTCTGTTCATTATACCAATGAGCTCTCTGCACCTGTAACCATACTGTTGTCCATGCTGTCTGAGCGCACACGGCACATGGATAAAGACTGTGTATCTAAACATTTAAATAATAATATGTTAAAGCAGTAGTTGGTAGAAATGGAGCAAATGTGATTTTAAAAAGTCATTTTTTAAAACAGTCACTATATCCTGACAGTAGTGCATGAGACAGGTAATCTGAAAAAAAAAAAAAAATTATGTGCCTGTGTGTCCTTCAGTGCTCCTAATGGCATCTGCAGGATTGGACAGACCGGAGGAAAACAACCAGTCAGAGCCGAGCTGGAGTCTGCCGTCCAGCTGCCCTGTATGTCGTCTCCGAGCAGCTGTCAATCACTCACAAACTCCGATCAAACGGTCAAACTAGGCAGCGCTGATCAATAAATGAATCAATATTCTGTTACTGTAATGCCTATTTCTCTCCTCAGATGTTTTCAGAATCATCTTGTAGTATACTGTTTAGCTGTAAAATGAGAAAGTTTGTGACCCGGCAGCCATGTTGAGATCAGTTGAGGAAATACCAAGCACCGCCCACCAGCCAGAGCAAACTCTCTCATTTTACAGCTAAACAGTAAACTATTAGATGTTTCTGAAAACTTTTGAGGTGAGAAATAGGCATTACAGTAACAGAATGAATTCATATTTAATCAGCGTAGTGCCTAGTTTGACTGTTTGATTGGAGCTTCTGAGTGATTGACAGCTGCCTCCGTTGAATGAACAGCCAATAGGAACACTCTCTCTCTGAAATAACCTGTGATTGGTCAAAGTCTCCTGTCACAGGCTAGATTTTTTAAATCCTGAAAACAGAGCCATGAGGAGGAGCAGAAGTCTAGTTATCTCTCAGAACACTTGAATGGAGGTTATTATGGAATTATTACCCAGAAACATTCTGCCTACTGGAGCTTTAAGTCCCTGTCCTTTCTAGTAAACCATGATTTGCTCTGGGCTTGGACACTATATGATGATTTTAGACCTGTACTATGTATATGGTGTTTCAGTGTTGCATTATCCAAGCTGTAATGTTTTCTGTCTTCGACAATTTAAGTGACCATAATTTGGATGTTTCAGCACCTCTTTCAACTCGTCCAGACATTGTTGACTGCAGATGGTTTTGGTCCCCTCCTCCAGCTTCAGCTGCAGCGGATTGTTACGGCAGATGGAGCTGCAGTTGTCACAGATGGCCACGGTGTCCCTGCGGAAATCTTCTAAGCAGGAGTCGCTGCAGAATTTGTGGACATCCTCGTTCAGAATCAACTCGCATGTGGCCTGTAGAAGATAATGATGAAGGAGTAGTGAGTACAACAAAGAGTTTATAGTTAAAATGAGTGAGTTTAGTTGAAGAAAAAAATATATTTGTTTTATTGCTTACAGTGCAGGATTTGTTGCACATGCTGCAGGGCTGTTGTGGTGTTTGGCTGGACACAGGGTTGGACTTGAAAGATATCAGACAGATCAGACTGCAGAAGTCCTTCATAGTTCCCTTAATGTCCACTGCAGCCATGATGAGGTCCAGAGGCTGCGATATCGCCCTGACAGAACACATTCAAAAATGTAAACTACTATGTTACTGACTACTTTAAGATGAAGTGATGTTTTTCACAGACTCACTTGAGGCAGTGATGACACGTCTTGGTGACTGGTTTGTTGATGGGAAAGATTTGGAAAAGGCAGTCTTTGGAGCAGAAGACGTCTGTGAATCCTTTCTTCTGATAAGCTGTTTGACCCTTCGCCATGCTCTTCTTGCAGTGGGAGCAGGTCATCTCCGTCACCTGATATGCGAAAGAGAAGATGAAGAATGTGGATTATTAGATTTTTCTTAGTTTGTTGGTAGTTTAGTGTATGCTAAATGCAGTACCTGTGAGGGTTTCTGGACAATATTTGTCATTGTTTTCTGTTGTTAGTTGATTTCCAATAATAAATATATACATACATTGCATAAAGCAGCATATTTGCCCACTCCCATGTTGATAAGAGGATTAAATACTTGACAAATCTCCCTTTATTGTACATTTTGAACAGTTAAAAAACGATTCATTGGCGATTAAAGTTTCAGTAGTCAGTATATTTTTGGCATCATTGGGCAAAAATTCCATAATAACCTTTCAGCATGTTGGAATTCAAGTGTTCTGAGAGAAAACTAATCTTGTGCTCCTCCTCATGGCTCTGTTTTCAGGCTTTAGAAAATCTAGCCCGTGACGGGAAACTTTGACCAATCACTGGTTATTTCATTGAGAGAGCATTCCTATTGCCTGTGCTCCGACTGGTGGGCGGTGCTTGGTATTTCTTCAACAGATCTCAACATGGCTGCACAAGCGTTCTCATTTTACAGCTAAACAGTACACTACAAGATGATTCTGAAAACATCTGAGGAGAGAAATAAGCATTACAGTAACAGAATATTGATTCATATTTGATCAGCGCTGCCTAGTTTGACCGTTTGACCAGAGTTCGCAAGTGGTTGACAGCCAGCTCTTATAGACGGCAGCTGGACGGCAGACTCCAGATCAGCTCTGATTGGTTGATTTCCTCCGGACACCGGAGGACACACAGTCACATGATTGTTTTCAGATTACCTGTCTACTACTGTCAGGATATAGTGACCGTGTTTTTAATCATGTTTGCTCCATTTCTACCCACTGCTGCTGCAACTGTGATTAACTATGGACAATCATGCGATTAATCGTGATTAAATATTTAAATTGATTGGCAGCCTACATTGTATCTTGCGGATTGTACAGAGGAAATGATGCAACATTTGACCTGCTCATACCAGCTCTGAATGAAGCATCAAAGAACAAAGACGGCAGTAGCTCAGATGATTTTATCTTAAAAAATACTTAATGGTGGTTATTCAAAATATTTTCTTACATATAATGTGATTTAATACTTTTATAAATGCAATGTTCACTTGATGAACAGCAGCTAAGGTAGAAGTACGTTCCCTTACCTTTGCATAGTTCGGCTTGTCTTTGACGTTTGTGGATGTGGAGGATGTTCGACGCTTGTCTTGGACGGGGTGAGCTTTCACCGGCGACTTGACGGAGTTATACTCAGATGATAACTGGGAAATGTGGACTGGAGCCTTAAACTTCTCCTAGGACAAAAAGACAACGAAAAACAACTTTGTCATGGGAAAAGTGTGATGCTTGTTCCGCAAATGATTACACTTTGTTAAAATGGAAAATAAAGTACTGTTGAGGAATGTTATATTCTTGTCATTTATCATTTTACGCTGCGTTAGCGAGAGTAAAAAAAAAAAGCTATAACAGCTACATCCATTATATGGCAAAAGAGTTATGTGAAAAAATGCCAAATGCCAAAAATGTGTATATAAAGAAATTTTAATTCATACTTGCATACCAGTTTTTGCTTATAATATGATAGAAAATTGGAAATTTATTGAAAAAGGATACTCACAATGTCCAGTTTTGGGATTAATATCTTCACTTCTTTCATTCTGATCACTGCAGCTGATAATTTGTTGTTCTTTTCTATAAATGATGATGAAATGAATAAGATCAAATGTGGGTGTTATGCAGTTCAAATGCTATACTATTGGATGGATTGCTAAGCAATTCTATACAGACATTCATGATCCCCCTGATGAAGCATACTGACTCTGGTGATCCTGACTTTTCCTCTAGCGCCACCATGAGGTTTTTAGTTTTGAGTGAAATATCTCAACAACTATTGATGAATTGCTGTGAACTTTGCTTCAGATGTTCGAGGCCCAATGAGGATCAATTCTTAAAACTTTTGTGATACCCTGCCTTTTCCTGTAGCGCCACTCATTGGTCAAAGTTGAAACTTATTCACTGAAATAGTTTGAAATCTTCTAGATGGATTGGCACAAAACTTTGTACAGACATTCATGGTTCTCAAATGATGTGTCCTACTGACTTTGGTGATCCCCTGACTGTCATCTAGAAACACCAGATTGATTTTACCTGTATTTAAGAAGCCAGAGGAACTCCTGCTATCCACATCCATCCACTTATTTTGCTCCCCTCCTTTCTTTCGATCCGTTTTCTCCACATTGTTCACAGAATCGATGTCAAGGTCTGTGACACTGGGGTGCTTGCTAGGTGAGCTATTGTTCTTCTCAGTATCACTGCTGTTATTGTCCTGCTTTATCACATCTGGTATCAAAGGCGTTGCTGGTGAGCTGTTTGGGTCACCATCTTCATCATTTCTGACAGTGTCCTCATCGGTGTCCATGTCC
Organism: Sebastiscus albofasciatus; assembly: GCA_916701655.1. Classification (NCBI taxonomy): domain Eukaryota; kingdom Metazoa; phylum Chordata; class Actinopteri; order Perciformes; family Sebastidae; genus Sebastiscus; species Sebastiscus albofasciatus. The sequence goes on from CAKAOI010001987.1 coordinate 19,401, forward strand.
ATGTCAAAGTCCACATTCATGTCCTCATCACCATCACTGAAAGAAATATTTATAGCGTCCTCATTGCTACGAGACACTGTTTCCTCGGTTGTGTTGGCAGCACGGCTCTCAGGCATTTCCTCCGACCCGTCATCCTTCTCTGTGTTCACCTCTTCGTTTTTCTCATCATTCAGCTCAGGTGCCTCGTTTTCACTCTTCCGCCTCTTGCTCCGGCCGCTGTGACGTTTCCTCGAGAGAGAAACTCTGGAGGTTTTTTTTTTTACTGATAATGAGCCTTTTGTGTAGGGAAGACCTAGAGGACATACAGGTAAAGCTATGTGAGAAGATTACCAACACGTTTATTGTTCAATATTTACTTTTTATTTATCACCACATTTCCATTCAGCTGGAGAAGTCAAACATTTCCTCAATTTGGTTCTATTGGGTTTCTTTTAAATCCATAAACACATTTTTTTTTAAATCTCTGCCACTGTTCACCAGAGAAAGGATGAGCGTGGAGACGGCAGACCGGGTATCTGCTGTGACCAGCAGTGTCAACTGCAACACAGCTTAAGCCGAGTTCACACTACACGACTTTCAAAGTCGTCAGATCGCCGTACTGTTCACACTACACAACTTGCTGTCTTGTAATCGGGAGTCTTTAAGTGGTTTTCACACTACATGACTGACTGGAAACAAGGGGTCACACACTACAAGATCTTTCACCAAGAGGAATCCCTGATGAGCATGTCGGGTCTCCAAACTACACTTTGTCACAAAAACACACAAGATATACACGATAAATGCATTTGCAATTTTGCTCCGTGTTGCAAATGCAACACATACAGTAAGCTCCTATTGTTACAGGCGACCCCTCCTCCCCCAGGTTTCCCTTCAACTCATGTCTTGCGCTCTCATTGGCTGTAGCTCGTGGCCGGAGTCCCCGACAGGTGTGTCTGCATGAGCAGTTCACACATGACGACCGAGCGCTGATGTGTGAGCGGCGAGCAAACAGCGATTTGCCTCTGATCTGGGGCTTTTGTCGGGGAGCTCCGGAAACTGTCGGGGAGCGGAAAATTAGGGCAAAAGTTGTGTAGTGTGAGCTAGGCATTAATCCTACTTTATCTCAGTGAGTTGAACATGGTTATGTATGTGCTCATGACACTGCCAAATATTTTTGATAAAATATCTATAAGTCATGCCTTGGTTTTATGACACAAATATTCTTTTTTGTATCCCATCTCTTTTGTTTATGACTCCCATTCTTGAGTAAAGTGCATTTATTAGATAAAATATATGAATTATTTCACTCTGCTTTAGTGTCAAGTTAAAGGGATAGTTTGGGTGTTTTGTAGTGGGATTGTATGAGGTACTTCTCCATAGTCAGTGTATTACTGACAGTAGATTGCAGATGGAACGCCCCCAGTTTGTAGAAACAGACAGGAGTACCAGCATGGGAGCAACGCAATGTACTGCTGTGGACGGGGGCAGCAGCAAAACAGAATTTACACCAAAAAAACTGAACTGAAAGTGTCAGAGCGTCAGTCACATGCTCGCTTCCGCTCCCGGATACTGGTTAATATTACAGGCCGCCGTTACGGGCCGCCAGGCTTGCAGAAACCCGTCTTGTCTCGTCATCTTCCCAAAAAACACATGAACTTTCTAGTAACCAAACACAATGCGCGCCGTGCGCCCGTCCCCCCCACTCCCACCTCTAATGAAATTATATCTCCGCACACTCACTAACGTTAAGCACACGGTGCGTGTGTGTCAAACTCAGAGAAAGAGAGAGGACAGAAGCACAAATGACACCAAAACGCTTCTGCGACGGCGGCCGGGATGGCGTTATCAGCTGTAACCGCCGTCTGAGAGCAGTGCAGAGCTAGCTAGTGGGGCACACTCACATGAACTAAAAGCATGCGCAGCCGGCCCGGTGATGTCAACAAAGCACGGAGAAGCTCTGATTACAACACACACAGAGGGAGAGCGACTTCATTCTCCGCTCAGGTAGACATTACTCCTCTATATCTTTACATAGACAATAGGTGTTTGCTGTTATATTAATGCTCTGAATATTGCATAAAGCACCTTTAAGGCAAATCTTTCTCACTCCTGTGGGTAACGGAATTAAATAGATTTTAAGAGTCAATAAAACCACATCTCTGAGACCAAGTCACCTGACTCTAATGTTAACCTGTTAACGATTTTCTATATATATATATATATATATATATATATATACATACAGATATATATATATATATATATATATTCAACCTCTAACAGCTCAAACTGCAGCTGGTCATGGAAGGTTTACTTGTGCCTTTGAAAGAAAACATAGTAATGCGTATTTCCAGCTTCAATGCTACTGAAAATGCATGGAAAACTAGGAACTAGATTGTCTCTCTACTACATACCGCGCAGCAGAAAAGAAGCCTCTGATTCTTCATTGTCCTCCTCAGCTTCCTCCTCTGAGTTTTCGGGGCTGTCCTGCTCAACAACCGGTTCCAATTCATCTTCAAAGGAAAGCAAGACATGTATGTAGTTCCAATAGGACATGTTGATATGGCTTCAATCAATATAAAGACAGAAATACAACAACTTAGTTAATAAGTAACAATGTTCTTTTTAATTCAAATTTGATTTGAATAATCAATTTAGATGATATCATTTCACTGAACTCAAAGTAAAGGCTTTTGTCAACTAAAACATACTTATATTGGCAGGTTTTTAACTTGTACACGCACATACACATTCCTGCCAATAGTTTCACATTGACAGACAGGTGGCGGTAATTTACCAAGAAATACATGTGCCAGCGAGAGGCAGAGAAGAAGACTGCTGGCAAGTAAACATGGATGTAAACAACGCAGGTTTTAATCATAGACTGTATATAAGAAGTGGACGTCGTCACCGTGACGTCACCCATTGGTTTGTGGACTGATGTTTTGAAGCCTCAAGTTCGGCATTTTGCCCGTCGCCATCTTGTTTTTTTGCAACCAGAAGTGACACGAGAGGGTGGAGCTAAGTACAACCGAACACTGAAGAACACATTTTTAGGTGACCGAAATGTTACAATTAACTCTCGTGAACTGAAAAAACACTGTGAAAGAGTTAAAGTTCTAAGATGGAAACGCAGACAACTCCCAGACTGGACAACGCCGCGGTAGAGACCTGTCAATCAAAAGGTAGCCACGCCATAAATGAACATCGTGCTGTATTGAAGAAGACTTGAAACACAATCTGACTTCTATTTAATCGCCCCCTGCGGGCTATTAAAAAGAATGACAGTTTAAGGCACTCCTGCATTGGCTTCACTTTTCAGAACCGGAGGTTGCCCACTGGTTTCAATATGTCAAAAAGAAAAGAAAAAGGAATTGGCTCTGCAAATGTTTTGAGAAAGCAAATGCAGTCAACATGCATTTCATGAGCAAACTTTTGTTTGTTTCTCCACATCAACACCTTTAAGCACTGAACAGGACACATACCTGGAATCTCAATTTCCTCGAGAGATTTCCCCTCGAATCTTTCAAGAGATCCATTCTCCATTGCTGATACTAGCTCTGAGATTTTTGCAATGTCGACAGCTGCCTCTGGCGTCTGATAATACTCTCTGTCCTTCTGAATGTCACGGCCCAACAGTTTGGCCAGCTGATCAAGCTCGTCATTCGTGAGGCTGAGAATCTGGAAAACTCTTGCAATGTGCTTATGAAAAAGCACAGACCGGACGTTCGCCGTGTTCTTTGCACGACAACGAGCTGCAAAAGTCCTGGTGCACTGGTGTCCGTGGTAGAAGCTTGTACATGATCCATCAGGTCTTCCAAATAAGAAGGGATTATTTTCATGTACACCACACGCTTCCCTCTTGTTCACAAGCAGTGTTATTGCACTGAGCAGTTTAGAGGTCAACGTGACCGCAACTTTTTGCCCGCTGTCGCTCATAACGTTGATCTTCACGATGTGCTTGGACAGAATTTGGTCCAACTGTGACTGGCTAACATCAGTGTCTTCGTGAAGCTCGGTCTCGTCCCGTTCCTCGAATGACTTGAGAGTTGCTCTTGAAACTTCGGCCGTGTCTTCGTTTAAGACTGACACTTGTGCAACTGTTACTCTGAGAAGCGCAGTATAGACCGGAGAGCTTCCGTACATCGTCAGACTTTCTACTGCAGAATCTGCTGTCTCCTCCATGCACCGATAGAAAAGCTGCACATCATGTATGAACGGTACAGTTGGCAGCTTTGCTTTTGATTTTGGGGCCTGGCCCCATTCTTTCTCACACAACTTCATAAATGTCTCTGCTTCATGTATCGTCTCACTATCAGCACCCTCTTTCCAAGCTCTGGCGAAGTTAATGTCACCAATTCGCTTGAGAGAATTTCCCATACTCTTCATAATACTTGGTCTGTCACAGGACTTCCTCTCTTCATTGAAGCCAGTGAGCTCTCTCACAGCTTCAACAACTTTGCTGAAGTTTTGGGGTTTGATGGCATCTTCAATGCTACATATCGACTTTTTCTTTAATGTTAACAGGAGTTGTCCCATATGCCTCAGCCTCGGTCTGATGGTCTTTTTTTCATTCAAAGGGTACAGAGACTGTGCCAGCTGCAGCAGAAAGGAATCATTCCAGACTTCAGATGAAATCTCGTCTTTCTTCAGTGTGTTTAACATGTTCGTCACATCTGAAGAGAGGTTTTGGGGGTCTGTTAACTCTGCAGCAACGACCAAAGATGAGACTTTAGTCTTGCGTGGTAGAGGTTCTGAGAGCTTCTTTGCAGAACACTTTTGCATATGTCGCCACATGTCCTTACGAACGTACATGCTATTACAATATATACAGGATGCAAAAGTTTTAGCAGTGATGGGCACGTTTGCGTTTCTTCTTTTCACTTTCAGTTGTCCACGACGAGTCTTCAAAACCTCTCGATTATGTTGGATATTTCCTCTGTCTCGCAACTTCTCCAGTAGCGCTTTCCGTTCTTTAGAGTTTACACGTAATCTCAACACCGCAGCTATGTCAGGTTCTTCATTTCTGTGGGTGAAAAGGTGACGAGAAATTTTAGACTGAGGATTCCCACAAACGTAACAATAGTTTCTGTTGGTGAAGGAGGGGTCTTTGGGCTGTTCAGAGGTAGAATCATCAGAGCTGTAATCAGCCTCGTCCTCCTGCTCCATGCATGAAGCATCGATGGGTTGTTGCTCACAGCAGGATGCTGCAGAACTGGAGGGCCCTGCTGAGTCCTCAGCCTGCAATTATGAACAAGTCATTTTACACACTATATATATAGCCAAACACAAAACAATGCTAATCTAATTCTCAAGTATGCAATACAAACTCTTACTGTAGACGTTTTCTAATTCTTTTTATCCATATACCAATATACAACATATCACTTAAGACTATATATAATATAGATATATAAACATATATATCTGTATATATATATAGATATATATACAGTGTACGTATACTCAGGAGTTGTAGCCCTAAAATCATTGAGAGAAAGTAAGTATCTTAATTGCGAATGAAAATTAAACAAAAAAAGAATATTTGCTGCAGCTTTAACGGAGACACCAGTGACATCTTAAGGGGTACAGTTCTTACATAATAGCAATGCCTAATCCTCCAACGCCACATCTACCCGGTGATTAATAAGGGAAATACATTCAATACTTACACTTTCATCCTCTGATGAAGATGCAGCAGCATTTCTGTCTGTTTGTGATGTATTCACTTCCTCACTGGATTCCTGTAAATACTGAGAAGACGGAAAAGTCATGAGGAAACATGACGACACAACATGACGTTTGTCCTGCATCGTAACTGGTCAAACTGCATTAATACGCCTGCGCTGGCAAGACACATGTTATGTTATTTCCCGTCCGTACCAGTTTATTAGGTACACCTATTAGGGCTGTCAAAGTTAATGCAATAATAATGCGTTAACACAAATTTGTTTCAACGCCACTAATTTCTTTAACGCATTAACGCAACTTGCAATTTTTAGGTTGTAGTGGGCTCAGTTTGAAAGCTAGAGTGAAGATACTGGAGCATATGAAATTAGAAAACCAAAGGAATCCATCGGTGCCAACCACGTCATACTAGCTGTCTGCAGCTGTCTGCTGTCACAAAGGAGGTTAAATAACTCTCCAAAGTTCCGCTCAATTTTGGCGAGGAAAAACTGTCATGGCCATTTTCAAAGTGTTCCCCTTGACCTCTGACCTCCAGATCAGTGAATGTAAATGGGTTCTCTGGGTACCCACGAGTCTCCCCTTTACAGACATGCCCACTTTATGACAATCACATGCAGTTTGGGGCAAGTCATAGTCAAGTCAGCACACTGACACTCTGACAGCTGTTGTTGCCTGTTGGGCTGCAGTTTGCCATGTTATGATTGGAGCATATTGTTTTATGCTAAATGCAGTACCTGTGAGGGTTTATGGACAATATCTGTCATTGTTTTGTGTTGTTCATTGATTTCAAATAATAAATATATACATACATTTGCATAAAGCAGCATATTTGTCCACTCCAATGTTGATAAGAGTAAAGGGCAAATGACAAATCTCCCTTTTGAACACATACATCTTGAACAGATAAAAAATGTCTGATTAATTGCGATTAAATATTGAATTGATTGACAGCTCTAATTATTTGATTTATGTTATTTTATTTCAGTGATTCACATCACCTTTGAATATTTGACAGAATCGTCTTTATTAAAATTGACCAATTGTTTTGTGTTGTTAACTGATTTCCAATAAGTATATACACACATTTGTATAAAGCAAGCAATATTTGCCCACATATGTTGTTAAGAGTATTAAATAATTGATAAATCTCCCCTTAAGGTACATTTTGAACGGATAAAAGAAATGTGTGATTAATTTGAATGAATTCATTGTGAACTGATCTGTTACATTACGTTATATTATTATATTACATTGGCAATGCTTATAAGGTTCAGTTTTTGTTAACAATATGTACAATGACAATATTTTAGGGATATTTTGATTCAAATGTAAGGTCATTATTGAGGTGTATTGGATGTCAATATATAAAGATAATTGTCTAATATTTTGTCATAAACAGAGGAGGGCAGAACAGTGAAAAGATTTGTAGACACGTCTGCAATAGATACACTTGAGTAATCAATGAAAATCCATGACAGAAAATAAACCTACCCTTGAGCGCCACGGGTAAGATGAGTCCCCGTAGTTGTACGTTATCTCCTCACCCGGAGATATTTCTGTCACTGCGAACAGACACAAGTGTGGTTTGCCCTCACAGACTATTTTCTTCATCTCACAGTTGGGACTTGTGTGATTGTCATTCGCGAGTCTCCCGAGAGTCCCGTCCTCGTTCGCAGCATCAACGCTGCAAATAAAAATACTCTTAATGAAACTTAAACCACTCTTAAAATATCTGTTATATCACACATGACTTTTACATCCTCCTACATTCTTCCTAGCTTTTCCAAATCCACACTCTTGAAGATGCACTGATGTTAAAATATCTCTGGTCAATTTAGTGTTTATTGTTTATTTAAGGACAATCCCCTAGTTTTTAATTTAGTGCTGAAATTACAAATACAATAAAGACATGCAATAAAAGTACAGAGTAGGCAGGTTGGAGCAAATGTGATTTTAAAAAGTTATTTTTATAAAACGGTCACTATATCCTGACAGTAGTACATGAAACAGGTAATCTGAAAAAAATCATGTTCCTCTGTGTCCTCCGGTGCTCCTAACAGCATTTGCAAGATTTCACAGGCTGGAGGAAAACAACCAATCAGAGCCGAGCTGGAGCCTTGCCGTCTCTGAGCAGCTGTCAGTCACTCATGAACTCCAATCAAACGGTCAAACTAGGCAGCGCTGATCAAATATGAATCAATATTCTGTTACTGTAATGCCTATTTCTCTCCTCAAATGTTTTCAGAAACATCTTGTAGTATACTGTTTCGCTGTAAAATGAGAAAGTTTGCTCCGGCTGGTGGGCGGTGCTTGGTATTTCCTCAACTGATCTCAACATGGCTGCCGGGTCACAATTTT
>CAKAOI010001990.1:0-23491 GCA_916701655.1 Sebastiscus albofasciatus
CATCACTTTAATGTTGCAGCTGGCAAAGGTGGAGCTCATTTTAATTAATTTATATATATAATTAAATGTATATTATTACACGACTTTGTTGAATTCTTGATTCTAATTGGTCAATTATGGCATTCTACAGTCTGTTATTTCTTTATAGCAGACCGTTGCTATGTATAACAGACCGTTGCTATGTAAAGCAGACCGTTGCTATGTAAAGCAGACCGTTGCTATGTATAACAGGTCGTTGCTGTGGGCACAGTTCTGATGTCTGGCGGGCCCTTTTTGTGTCAAATTATTGATTTCTTAAGTAAGTAGCCATGTAATAAGTAGGATATTGTACAGCTGGCGGGTCATTGTTGTGAAATAAACCCCGACAGGGCGACACACCAACCTGAAGCAAATTATGATACTTGACTGTATAAGTCATTATAAAAAACTATATAATGTGTCCTCATTATTGTTATAAAGCGTTATGAATATTTAGGAGTGCTTATAACTATAATTAAACAGTGCTATAAGCAGATTATAATGCATTATAAGTATGTTTATCATGCATTGTTTCCCTCAGATAAATTCTTTGTGGTCATTTAAATTACAATATATGAACTCTAATACACAAAGTTACATACACATATATTATCTTAACAGCAGCTTATTTTGTTGTTTGTCTGCAGCTTTGTGTCTCTCTCTCTCTGTACTGTATCATCGTTGTAAAAAAGACTTTTAATCACAATGACTCTCTAGTTTAATAACATCTGTAGAACAACAGAGTGGTCAACTTGCTTTATCAGCTTGGATCCATTGACACCAAATTTATGTGTGAAGGAAGTTGTCTTTATGGTTTCTGTTTATAAATAGTGTCAATAAGCAAAGAGAAGTGAAAAAGCTTTCTGGTATCACACTTTTAAAGGTCACCATGTTCGCCTGTTGTGTGTATGTGTGAGTATACATGCTCTAAATGTGTGTGTATGTGTGAGTATACATGCTTTAAGTGTGTGTGTTAGTGTGTCTTTAATGTCACAGAGTGGTGCAGTGGGATGTTTGTTCCACTCCACTGATCTGGACAGAAAACATTCAAATGAAGCTCTGCTGGCACTCAAAAAAAAAGAAAAGAAAGCACCACATTTACAGGTTCTGTCTTCACAATTACTGAAACAGGTCCGGCAGACGCTAAACGAGCTGCAAGGGCGAGTGAGCAGCGTCAATGTAACGTTACGTTCACTAAAAGTGCTTGTTGTTGCTGCAGACAGGCTCAGATTGTTACTATAAAGTGTCTTACAACATTATGGAAAGGACCCTACAGAGAATTAAAACCTTTCTCTTGATCCGGTCTGTTTGTTATCGTGTCAAAATCACGCTCAAGGAAACGTCTCGTTGTGAAATCTGAACATCCGTCTACTCTGGCTCATATAAATACAATTCAGAGACCTCATCCACATTGTGGAAATCATCTAAACATTCAGCCATGACATTTAAAGTCTTTTAGATAACACTAAGCGACGCTTTCTGTACTCCAACACAACAAACTCTCAGGTTTCCACCATGGGTGTATTCCACTAGTCCACCGTTGTCTACAGCAACACGTCACCTCGCCAGATTTCACAACGAGACTTCTCCTCGAGCGAGACTCTTTCAATGATTTCAGACACTTATAGTAACAATCAGAGCCTGTTATGGTAAAAACAAACACTTTTAGTCGACGTAAATGACCCTCCAGGTTGAAAAATACTGATGTTACCCTTTAAATACAATTTGAGGTACTTTACTTGAGTATTTCCATTTTATACTACTTTGTACTACTACCATGTTGTACTTTTTACTCCACTACATTTATATGACAATTACAGTTACTTTGCAGATTCAGATTAATAATATAGAATATAAATAATAAAGTATGATATCCAGCAGTATATAAAGTAGTTGTTAAAATGAGCTCCACCTTTATCAGCTGCAACATTAAAGTGATAAACACATTTAATAATGCATCACTAATTATAATCTGGTTATATAATATTTATTATTCTGAAATGGACCATTCTGCATAATGAGTACTTTTGGTACTTTAAATGTGTTTTGATGCTGATGCTACTTTTGTTTAAGTAGAAGATGTGAATACTTCCACCGCTGCTAATGACTGACGGCAACTGTATAAAAATATTAATCTGTGTATTTCTGTGTGTTCAGGCGCGTAACAAGCAGAATGGAGAGCTGGCGGCCATCAAGGTCATCAAGATGGAACCAGGTGAGATGTTTTACTCATTATGATCCCGGTATGGGAGCTGTTATCAAGACTTTACACTGCAGTAAATGCTAAAAGGCAAATAAAGAGAGACTCATTATTTACTTTATATTTCCCACAGCGACATCAGTTATACAAATCAAAGCTATAAACCAACCAAAGAAAACAAGCTGCAAGAGCATTCAGTTACACCTCCAACAGTTTGATTGCACCGTGCGCTTTGTGATGAGTTTGATTTGCATAAATAAGAGACCTGATTGACTCATTCAGTGCACCTGCTTATTATTTAATAACAATTTATTTGTTATAGACAAAGCAGATTAATTCTGTTTTATTTTAAACTCCAAACAACAGAACTTTATTTAAATTCAAGCAGAGAGATCTCAAAGATATCAAATGTGTCAGACTGAATTTTACTTAAGTGGAAATAAAAGTAAAAAACTGGATATGAAGTGGATTGAAATATAGGCTTGGCCTCTATAACTCTATCTTTATTTGGATGCTTGCCTTTTTGATCACTTCCCCAAATGAGAAAAGGGGGAGTATCAGTGTACAATTAAACCATTCTTATACTCAAATATGCACACATCAGTGTAAGAGCTTATGGCATGTGTGCCTTGTTTCTGGGATGTTTAAATGCATTTACAGGGAAGTAGTAATGTAACAGCTGAGTGGGCGACTTGGTCTTGCAACCCTCCCAAATAAAGAGCTAAAAGTGTGTTAGCATGTAGCATGTAGAGCCACTGACTACACTGTGTTGATATGTAATGTGATGAAAATAATAAATATGTATCCTCTCTTTCTGTCTGGTTCCACAGAGGATGATTTCTCCATCATCCAGCAGGAAATCGTCATAGTGAAGAGCTGCAAACATCCCAACATAGTGGCGTATTATGGCAGCTACATACGGTGAGCCGTCTGCCTCTCTGCTTCCTCTCACTCTCTTCATTATCATTATTATTATTATTATTAATCAGACTGTTGCTATGTATAACGGACCATTGCTATGCATAACAGACCGTTGCTATGAATAACAGGTCGTTGCTATGTATAACAGGTCGTTGCTATGGGCACAGTTGTCGGAGTCTGGCAGGCCCTTTCTGTGTCAAATTATTGATTTCTTAAGTAAGTAGCCGTGTAATGAGAGGGATAATGTCGATAATGTACAGCTAGAGGGTCATTGTTGTGAAATAAACCGACGCAGTACCCTGAAGCAAATTATGTTACTTGACCGTACAAGTCATTATAAAATACTTTATAATGTGTCATGATTATTGTTATAAAGCATTATGGATATTTAGGAGTGCTTATAACTATAATTATACAGTGCTATAAGCAGATTATAATGCATTATAAGTATGTTTATAATGCATTGTTTCCCTCAGATAAATTCTTTGTGGTCATTTAAATTGTAATATATGAACTCTAATAGACAACATTATATACGCATACATTATTTTAACAGCAGCGTATTCTGTTGTTTGTCTGCAGCTTTGTGTCTCTCTCTGCTTCCTCTCGCTCTCTTCATTATTATTATTAATCTCAGATACACAAGTTAACTCCTCTTCTGTCTGCAGAGCTCATAAACTGTGGATCTGTATGGAGTTCTGTGGAGGAGGCTCCCTGCAGGATATCTACCATGGTGAGGGACTGTGTGTGTGTGTGTGTGTGTGTGTGTGTGAGAGTGTGTGTTTTATGCTGAAGTGCCTTAAACTTGCATTCTCTCTAACAGCCAGCAGGGGGCAACTCCTCTGGTTGCAAAAAGAAGTTTGATTGTATAGAAGTCTATGAGAAAATGAGCCCAACACTGACAGCACGCTGCTGGAGGCCCCGGCCATATTGCTGGGCCTGCTGCAGTAAAAAATGATGTTTTCTAAAGAGACTCTGGTGCTCGTAAACGCTACCGCTTTTGTCCATAGGGACGCCAAAATCTACACAAAATGATAATAAAATGAAATGAAAATGAAGATAATAAAAATTAAACTTTGTACTTGATTCATGACTTCATTACATTACTAGAACCTTAATTTAAAATCTAAAATTACACTCTGCATTCAAATTAACATGTAAACATGTCAAACAGAACTGCAAATGCAACCTTCCTCCTCCTACAAGTGTAGAGCTACAGGATTACTCGAAGGTTGTCTGCAGAACGTAAACACATGAACATAAAGAGAGCTAAACATCATTCAGATCACTCTGTAAAATCAAATTGCACAACCTTTCTAATGAACCTTGATCGCATCATTTCCAGTCATGTATTGCACTGTAAATTATTCCTACATTGAATTGTTATCTCAATTAATTTGTGCCCCACAGTGACTGGTCCTCTCTCAGAGCCACAGATCGCCTACATCTGCAGAGAGATGCTGCAGGTAAAGTCACACTGATTATTAATTATTAACTTTACTATTAATAATCTGAAACTGTTAATGACGTGATGTTCAAGGCACAAAAACACACTTCTGCTATTTTCTGTTTTGTTCCCTTTATTCTTTGTTTTCTCTTCATGGCTGGAGTGAGTTTAAAAGGTGAAATTAATAAGTAAAAGCTGTTTATTTTGGTGACAAACTCAGCTGTCAGTTTTGATGTTCACTGTCTCAGGGTCTGGACTACCTGCATGCACAGAAGAAAATCCACAGAGACATCAAGGTGACTTTTACTCTACGTTCTTGTTTACTCGTATCTTGTATTTGTTTGTGGTAAGAGCACGTTAGACTACAGTAAATTAAACATTAAAGGGATAGTTTGGATGTTTTGAAGTGGGGTTGTATGATGTACTGATCCATAGTCAATGTATTATCTACAGTAGATGGAGTTTAGAGAAACAGATAGTAGTAGCAGCACGGGAGCAAAGCAATGTACTGCTGTGGACGGGGGCAGCAGCTAAACAGATTTTCACCGCTTTACCTTTATAATGACTTATACGGTCAAGTATCGAAATTTTCCTCAGGGTGCTGCGTCGCCCTGTCGGGGTTTCTTTCACAACAATGACCCGCTAGCTGTACATTATCCTGCTTATTACACGACTTACTTAAGAAATCAGCAATTTCACACAAAAACGGTCCGCCAGAGTCCGACATCAGAACTGCGCCCATAGCAACGGTCTGTTATACATAGCAACGGTCTGCTCTAAAGAAATAACAGACCATAGAACGCCGTGATTGACCAATCAGAATCGAGTATTAACCAAAGCCGTGTAATAAAAACATATGATGATCTTATAGACCATGGTGCATTGCTGTAGATTAAACTAGCCAACAGGATATAAAGGAGTTAAAATGCAACATACACGTTAATGCAGCAGTGATATTAATCCAGAAACATCAGATAGAACAGTAAAACACTGACATTTTACTGCACATCAATACTTTTAATGTTCATACTTTAAGTACATTTTTTTCTGATACATACTTTTACTTCAGAAAGGTTTTGAATGCAGGAGTTTTACTTGAAGTGGAGTATTTTCACAGTGTGGTGTTAGTACTTTTACTGAAGTAAAGGATCTGAACACTTCTTCCACCACTGCAGCAGAAAATGAGCAGATAAGTGAAGAGAAGATAGTGAGAACACGACAACAATCAGCCCATCAAATGAACCTTTAGAGTTATCAGGTCTCTGCGTGGGTTCCCTTAAAGATCACTGAGTGGGTAAAGGAGAGACTTCACATGATAAGATGTTTGTGTGGTTGTGTTGATGTGTCTCTTGCCCTCTCTTTACCTCCAGGGTGCCAACGTCCTCCTCAACGATCAGGGCGAGGTCAGGCTGGGTAGGTGGATGTTTGCTCTCTCTGCTGTACCGCCGTGGTTAAGATGAGTCACTTGCTGCATGAGCGACGGCTCCATAAACACGTCTCTTAGTCAAGGACTAAAATGGTTGAGAATTTATTTTGTGGTGCTCTGAATCCAACACTTAATATTTGGCTTCAAAACGTTTCATTTTCCTGATATGATTTTCCCATGAATACACCACTTTGGCTGACATTTTAAAGGGGACCTATTTATGATTTTGTGCTTTTCCCTTTCCTTTAGTGTGTTATATAGTTTTTTTGTGCATGTAAAAAGTCTGCAAAGTTACAAAGTCCACGCCAAAGGGAGTTATTCTCACAGAAACACTTCTCCTGAACTGACTAAAATGCCTTGCTTGAAGTCCCGCTTTCTCTTCCGTAACATGGTGATGTCACCAAGTAACACACTTTGCCTAGCAGCTGGTTTGGCACGCACCCAGACAAAGCTAGTTTGAGCGGAGCTGCATGTAAAAGGTCTGCAAAGTTACAAAGCCCAAAGTCCACCCCAAAGGGAGTTACTCTCCTCCACAGAAAAATAAAGCGTTTTTTTTTTTTTTTTTGAACATTAAAGCATGTAAACATGTTCTAGTAGAAACCAAAAATACAAGTATGAACATGAAAATAAGCATAATAGGTCCTCTATTATCAAGAAAGGAAGACATTATCTAGTTGGATGTTCCCTCATGCATTGAAAACACAACCATTATTAATAATTCTAAAAAATAAGCTTTACTTAAAAAAGAAAAAAAAAAGGGTTCATGCACTGGTGATACACGTCAGAGCTTTAAAGGGCAAGTGTGTAGCATTTGCGCTCATTTAGTAATGTGGTTGCAGATTGCGACCGACTGTGTCCCCCTCCGCCTACTCCTCCCTTTCAAAGACTGCAGTAATGTGAGCCACCGAGTACAAAACCATGATAACGCCGTTCACCTCACTTAGAGGTCTTCTTCACCATAATAACACTACTTTAGGAGCAAAAGAAGTCAGACGGCGGCTGGCAGTACCACGGTTTAGCTCTCTGCAGCTCACATTACCACAGTTTCACAAACGTGTCAGAGAACTACGGTGGCCTTCAGGTAACGTAAAAACGTGAAAGTCTCTCTTTAGAGCAAGAGTTTGGTTTGTCCGTCCTGGGCTACTGTAGAAACAAGGAGGACTCTGTGAAGAGGACCCGCTCCCTATATAGATATGAAGCACTCATTCTAAGCTAAACGAAAACACAACAATTCTTAGTTTCAGGTGATTATACACTAAAGAAAACATATTTATAAATATTATATTCCATTTCTGGTAATAGATCCCCCTCGATGCTACACACTGCTCCTTTAAACTCACTTTAAACTCTGAATAAATAGTAAAAAATCCAAAGTACACAGACCTGCAGAAACCTGTCATGTGTGTTTTAGTGTATTTCTTTTAATAAAATTGAATGAGTGGTTATCGTGGTTATTATTTATATTTTTTGTTTCCTCTGTTGTGTAGCTGACTTTGGGATCTCGGCTCAGATCACAGCCACTTTGGCCCGGCGGATGTCCTTCATCGGGACGCCATATTGGTGAGGTCAAAACCCAGAGAAACCCTTCATAACGAGCTTCCTCTTCTTTCACCTCTTGCTGTCTTCACTGGGCTGTAGTTTGATGTGACAGCAGCCTCTGCTGTATTATAACTATACATCCATTCTGCACTGTATCTGTGGTGCAAACATGACTCGCTGCTCTTCCCGCCTGTCCTCAGGATGGCGCCCGAGGTGGCAGCAGTGGAGATTAAAGGTGGCTACAATGAGCTCTGTGATATCTGGTCTGTGGGCATCACAGCCATCGAGCTGGCAGAGCTTCAGCCGCCCCTGTTTGATGTCCACCCACTGCGGTAAATACACATTGAGCATGTACACCTCTACACACACCGGTATTGTGTATTCCCATGTTATGTTACTCTCTACTTCTACTCCACCACATCTTAGAGGTACATATTGTACGTTTTACTCCACTACATTTGTCTGACAGCTTTGCTCTCCTCACTTGAAGAAGAAAACACTAAAAGCACTGCAGTCATTGGTTCAGCTTAGACCAGGCCTGTGTTTACGTATGTGACATTCATGCACATTAATACAAACACAAACAGATTCTCATTAACTGTGTATTTGTCCTGCAGAGTCCTGTTCCTCATGTCCAAGAGCGGCTACCAGCCTCCTAAACTGAAGGACAAGTCTAAATGGTAAATAAAAACACATTATATTTAATCATTAGAGGGGTAGTTCAGGCGTTTTGAAGTGGGGTTGTATGAGGTACTGATCCATAGTCAGTGTATTACCTACAGTAGATGACGGCCAACAAGCCACCAGTTTGGAGAAGCAGACAGGAGTACCAGCATGGGAGCAAAGCGATGTACTGCTGTGGACGGGGGCAGCAGCTAAAAGGGTTTTAGACACCTAAAAAAATCTATAGCAGTTTAAGTGATCGCTATATTTAGAATATTTTCACCGCTTTACGTTGCTGTCAGTCAGCCCTTTCTGACGGGAAACTGAACTGTTGTATCCATCTAAGCTCTCGCCAAAGCCACCAGACTCTATTGAATAAACCTGTAATTTTACCTCGCAGAACACGAGAGTTGCTGGTCTACCGCTGCATCGATCGGTTAGTTTGTTTGTGTTATTGTGTGACTTTGGTGAATCTGAACCAACCAAAGTCACACAATAACACAAACAAACTAACCAATCGAGGCAGCGGTAGACCAGCAACTCTCGTGTTCTGTGAGGTAAAATTACTGTTTTTTTCAATGGAGTCTGGTGTCTTTGGCGAGAGCTTAGTTAACAGCTTCAGTTCCCCGTTGGAAACATAGACTGTATAGCTGTCTGACGGCAGGGTAAAGCAGTGAAAATATTCTAAATATAGCGATCACTTAAACTGATATTGACTTTTTTATTTGACTTTGTCTAAAATCCATTTTGCTGCAGCAGTACATTACTTTGCTCCCGTGCTGGTACTCCTGTCTGTTTCTCTAAACTGGGGGCTTGCCGACCGTCATCTTCTGTAGGTAATACACTGACTATGGATAAGTACCTCATACAACCCCACTTCAAAACACCCGAACTATCCCTTTAAATCATGGGAGCAAATGGTTCCTACAGTATCAATCAAGCTGTTGCTGTCGGTGTTGCATTTATATTTACGGTCTTGATCAGATCTGAAGGTCAGATAATGAAACTTTGGGTCTGTACAGGCCAACAACAAATGTAAATGTAAACAGTAACAATGGATTAATATGATCTAAATACATCATCCATTATATATATACAGTATATATGTGCTATTTTCTTACGTTCCAACGTGTCTCCTGTCTGCAGGTCCTCCATGTTTTATAACTTTGTGAAGGCCATGCTGGTGAGGAACCCGAAGAAGAGACCCAGCGCCTCCAAGCTGCTCTCAGTCAGTACTGCTCTCATACTGTATGCTTAGTTCAGCTTTATATAGTGTTCGTTCTGCATCAAGTTAACCAGTCTATTGTGAATGTGTACGAGAAGACAAGCGGCCAGTCGAAGCGGGTGAATAATAATTATAGCTAACATTTTCTTGCATGATCTTGAAGATGTAGCAACTCTGATTCGTACACAAACTGTCATGAGGGACAGTTTGAAGGAGATATTAGACAACTTAGAGCGGCTATAATTTATATTTTTCTGACAACAATATATCAAATGAATAGAGTGTGAAGAGGTTAACGCCCAGAAACGTCCCGAACACAGCCAAATAAGAAAACACAGGTGAAGGGCTGCAGCGTCTCTGCAGATACAGACACCACCACACACCTCTAGTGGGTCAGAAGTGATGATTGAGAAGGATTACTTTTGTAGTCTATACATTGTTTTTTAGGAAAATACTACTCATTGTGCCGATGGTGATATGTCAGTGTTGTGTTAATAACTTTTTTTAGTTATTGCACGTTTAAAACAACAGTTGACTTGTGCTCAGTCTTCTTGTATTAAATAACTACTGACTGACTGTCATCCAGTCTCAGCCAGGTGTGAGTCTGTCTTCAGTCTTGGCTTTCTGTAAGCATCCTTTGCTTCCGGTGTCTCCTCTCTGCAGAACACATTTCTGACCCAGCAGTGCCTGAACCAGGAGCTGACCCTGGACCTGCTGGAGAAGTTTCGACACCCTGAGAAACTGAAGAACTGCCTGGTGACGGAGGACGACGACATGGAGGTCTCAACCACATTCTTACTAACACTTTAATTGATAAACTTAGATGAAGCTCTCTGTGGATATTCTGTTCAATCACGATTCCACCTTAAAGGGGCTCTATGTAAGAATCAGAAATTGCTTGTTAACAGTAACACTTGTGGCTGTTAAGTCAACGACAGTCAGCGTCCTGTTGTTTGCGCTTGTGTTTGCACTACGTAGACGAGCATCGGACAAAACAGTGAGGCGACACACACGAGACTGAACGTGATTGACAGGCATCATGTTAATGAACGTTAGCAACATTACCAGCTAAAACCTCAACATCACTATAGATTTCACATGCTTGGCAGTAATGTTAGCTCACCAAACGAAGGATCCCTCTGTGAATCAAAGGCCCAGCCGATGTTGATCCTTGTTTTCTCCCCGACGACGATCACACTCCTGTTTTGCGAGGTGGGCTTCGCTAGATATAACTTTGTTTTTTTGTGCTTCTGTGGAGTTTGTGTTGGAGTCTGAGTTGTGGTGGAGGCTGGTCGTTTGTTGGCGTTAGCGGACTCCATTTCTAAACGAACATTAGCTATGGTTGCACACTGTTAGCCCTGCAGCTGAGCTGAAAATAAAGGCACTCGCAAGCGTGCATGATGTCACATCCGTTGTATTTTCCCAGAAAAAACGGCCTGGGTCCTTCTCATTAAAAGCGTTCTACAGGCTGATAGAGGAAACCCAGAGAGTCGCGTAAGGTTAGGTTACAACCTGTTCACACGTTGGCAATAAAAAATGATTAATACACGTTTATACGTGTAAAAACTTACATACAGTCCCTTTAATTTAGTCATTATAGATGAGTTTGTTTTTGCTCAAAGCTTTTTGTGTGTTTAACTCGACTTTGCACTTGAAATGAAACTTTAATATATATGTATATATTTTTGCCAACTGGTGGCGAGGGTGTCTGTCACAGCTGAGATTATAGACCCTGATAATGAACCACATGTGTTCTTGTTGATTTAAGGTGGCGCTGCCTGGATCTTTGAAGAGGATCCAGTCCATCAACAAACACAACCGGGCAGAGAGGACCAGCTCTGACATTAGCTGTAAGAAAACACACTTTCACTTTGATGAACCTTTTTAGATCAAACACATAAGATTTTTTGGCATGATGCTGAGTTTTAAGACATTTGCTTAAATACATTTACGGTTTCATAACATGTACAGTACATAAGAGCAATCAAAAATAATTTATAATCCTTGATTCATTATGTTTTTTTCAAATACTCCTCGCCAGCAACAATTTGTTTTTCAAGTCAACTGTTTTGTGATTCATGACAGCAAAACTAGCAATAGCTGGTAAAGGTGGAGCTCATTTTAACTACTTAATATTTTTATATTAAATAAAAATATATACAAAAATAAATACAAAATATTTATTTTTATATAAAATATTTATTTTTATATACATTTTATACATAGATAAAATTATATATAATTTAAATAATAAAAAATATAAAATTTTATATATGAATACAAAATATTTGACCAGGTAGTAATAACTAATAATACTTAAATAAATAAAACATTTATTATTAGTAAAACATTATTATTATTATTATTAGTAGTAGTAGTATTATTATCATTAGTATAACAACTATTTATTGGGTAGCTTGTGAATTTCCCCCATGGATCAATAAAGTTTCATCTTAATATATAATAATATATCATCATGTATTTATTGTTAATATTTTATATTGATAATTATTAAAAGTTTTAAAATAAATATAGTGAAAAAAAGTATATTATTATTATTATTATTATTATTATTGTTCTTCTTCTTCTTCTTATTATTATTATTATTATTATTTTCATTATTCCAGGCATCATTTCACTCTCTTTATTTATTGGATGATAAGAATACACATTTATTCTGCTCATACTGAAGTTTCTCTGGATACATTAAATGAAACGTTGATGTAAAAAGTGTCGTTATGTTAAACAGTTTTTCTTGTGTTCACTCAGTGGAACAGATTTACACTCAGAGGCCTGTGAAGAAAGAATCACCAAACGCAACAGTAAGTCTATGACTCATGTAGTACTTAGTACTACAGTAGTACTTCTTAGACTCACATCCATACATTACACACATGTGCATCATATGTACTGTACATACTTACAACATATTTGCATGAATCTATGCACACAAAATATACATATACTACAAACATGTGCATGTATATATCTGTACTGTATGTACTATTTGCATGTACTCATTGGCTGTAACCTCTTTTACAAATAGAGATCATTTCATGTGTTTTTTCCAGTTAAGACCTTCACCGGGATCCACCCGCAGCAGCAAGAGTCCAGTGAGGTAAAAGACGGATCACAGACGGATTTAAAACATTAAATATCTGATTAAGATACTGAACCTCTCTCTTCCGTCTCAGGGATCAGGACACCGACTCAGACGACGACTATGACGACGTGGATATGTAAGAAAGCATCGTGTTTAACAAAGAACCACATTGTTGTATAACTAGTAGACTAAATTTAAACTGTTAGGTAACATTTGGAGTTAAATACATTACAGATGATCGGGTGAAAAATGTCCAGTGGTGGAAGAAATACTCATTTACTGAAGTAATACTAGCAATACTACAGCATAGAAATACTCTGTTACTCTGTTAAGTAAAAATCCTGCATTCAAAGTCAAACTCAAGTAAAAGTACAAAAGTATGAGCATCAAAATATACTTAAAGTGCCAAAAGTTAATTTAACTTATGCAGAATTATGTATATTATAATACTGGATTAATATTGTTATTGATGCATTAATGTGTTCATCACTTTAATGTTGCAGCTGGTGAAGGTGGGATAATTTTAACTACTTAAATACTGCTGGGTAGTTTAATCAAAATAATACATCATATTTTAGTAGCTGATTTATATTTTATATTATTAATCTGAATCTGCAAAGTAACTAAAGTTATCAAATAAATGTATTGGAGTAAAAAGTATTTCCCTCTGAGATATAGTGGAGTAGAAGTATAATGTAGCATAAAGTGGAAATACTAAATACAAGTACATCAAAATGTACTTTAAGTACATTATTTGAGTAAATGTACTTAAATTCAATCACTAAAAATGTATTTATTTTGTAATTTCTTAAATATTTACAAGTGCATTTGATTTTATTGCCAGCAATTTCCCTGCTTTATCTCTTCATGTACAGTCATTTAAATAGAGTAAATTGACATTTTCTTTTGTCCTCCTCAGCCCTACGATACAAACCAACAGGTTAGTCTCAATTAACACAAACTCATGTGTTTATTAATGTGTATTTGTATCATTAAAGGGATAGTTCAGGTGTTTTGAAGTGGGGTTGGATGATGTACTTCTCCATAGTGGGTGTATTGCCTAGAGTAGATGGAGTTTGGCGAAGCAGACAGGAGTACCAGCACGGGAGCAAAGCGATGTACTGCTGTGGATGGGGGCAGCAGCTAAACACATTTTAGACACCTAAAAAATCAATACAAGTTTAAGTGAACGCCGGTTTACCTCGCCATCAGACGGCTGTGCAGTCTTTGTTTACGATGGGGAACTGATGCCGTTATCTATGTTCTCTTCAAAGCCACCAGACTCCATTGACAAAAACAATAATTTTACCTCTCAGAACACGGGAGTTGCTGGAGTCTGGTGACTTTGAAGAGAACATAGATGGACTTAATATGTCAGTTCCCCCGTTGGAAAGGGCCATCTGACGGCGAGGTAAAGTGGTGAAAATATTCTAAATATAGCGTACACTTAAACTGATTTTTTTTTGCGTTTTGCTGCTGCTGCATTTTGCTTTGCTGCCGTGCTGGTACTCCTGTCTGTTTCTCCAAACTGGGAGCGTGACGACTGTCATCTACTGTAGATAATACACTGACTATGGATCAGTACCTCATACAACCCCACTTCAAAACACCCGAACTATCCCTTTAACACCCAGACTGAACCAACACTCTCTCTGCCAACAGTTTCACAATGCGAGCTGATGAAACTCCTCCTCCGCTTCCTCCAAAGGTGATTATATTGACAAATGGCTGAATCTGTATATGAAACATGATTTTATATGTGTGTTTATTACGCTGACAGGGCTGTGTATTCTAAGCCAAAGCCTTATTATTATTTACATTAAAACATTTATCGCCTGTTAATATCTTGATTATTGGATTTTATCACATTCATGTAAAGGCTGAAATTTGAAATCTAAGGAGTTTTTCTATATGCACGTTCATTCATTTGTCAGACAGCTTTGACTTTTTGCATTTTTGTTGTTTTAGTAATAGACAGTGGTGGAAGAAGTATTCAGATCTTTTAGTAAAAGTACTAATACCACACTGAAAATACTCCACTACAAGTCCTGCATTCAAAATCTTACTTAAGTAAAAGTATTATCAGCAAAATCTATTTAAAGTATTTAAAGTAAAAGTACTGAACCTCTACCTGCTCTGTCATTTTAACTAGTTTTGGATAAGAGTTAGTTTATTCTGTTAAGAGAAGACACTCAGCATGTCGGTATGTTTCCGTGTGCAGCCCAAAGCTCGGACCAGCTCTGAGGAAAGCATGGCGGGGGAGGATGAGCGGGCGAGGAAGCCCAGCTCCCTGTACGCCCCCGTACCTCTCATGAGGACCTCCAGCGGGACGCAGGTCCGACCAACGCCACAACCACGATCCTCACGACACTCAGGTGAGCTGCCTCACCTGTATACTGCACTCAAGTATGAAATATGACAGACACAATATAGTGTTTGTTTTTCACAATAATAGCAAACATTAAAGGGACTGTTTGTAACTTCTTACACGTATAAATCAATCCTGGTCGGTGTCCCATGCGCGCTCGCGTGTGGCTACGCTGGTTAGAATCAGACTCCGACACAAACTACACGGAAGCACCAAAACCTCAAAGTTGTATCTACTAAAGCCCGTCTGTTAAACAGTGTTGGCCGCGGTCGGAGGACGCGGGGGAGACCGTAGCTTTGGTCTCCAGGGCCGGAGTCTCTGCTGTGCTCTGTTCCTCTGTCTGCTTGCCTTCACTCACACACCACGCTCGTTCTCGCTCTTTCAGTCCACTCTTACATGCATGCACGCTCACTCCACACTGCAGAAGAGTTAGTTTAGCTCTGAGAATATCTAGTGAATGTTCATTGGACGTTTGTGCAGAAATAACTGCTGCAGCTCCTCCAGACCAACAGAGGTTTCCCGTGTCTTGTGAAGTGACCTGGCTCCGCAGAGAGAAACGTTATCGCCTCCGACCAAAACTCCGGTGTCTCCCCTGTTCCCTCCGGCCGCGGTCGGGAGGCTGAGGCAGGAAAAGCTAACACTAGGATCAGCATTGATTCATGGAGAGACCTTCGTCTGGTCAGCTAACATTACTGCCAAGCAGCTGAAATATAGAGTGATATTGTGGTTTCAGCTGACGTGTGTTGCCTCACTGTTTTGGCGGATGCTCGCTCACATTCAGGTAGCGCGTGCACATGGGCGAGCGTGAGCAACAGGACGCTGACTTTCGTTGACTTAACGGGTTTCGCTGTTACAACCAATTTCTGATTCTTACAAACAGTCCCTTTAAAGGAGAACTGATTAAGTGATCTAACTTAATCAGGATAAACAGGAAGTTAGTTTCAGTTTCATCCTCACATCCACTCACACAGAAACAAATTAATTAATCGGTTCAGAAAATTGATATTTCCAAAATGTGCCTTGTGTGTGTGTGTGTGTGTGTGTGTGTGTGTGTGATCCAGACCCGTTGTCCCTCCCCGTCCAGCTGACTGAACACCCGTCAGACTCTCTTCCTCCTGAGCTCCCCCCTAAAGGCATCCGCAGACGGCGACCCCCATCAAAGGTACAGCTGTGACTAACTGTGCCGGTACACCAGTGGTAAAATGTAACTAAGTGCATTTACTCAAGTACTTAAGTACAAATGTGAGGTACTTTACTTGAGTCTTTTCTTTTCATTACACTTTATATTTCTACTCCGCTACATCTCAGTGGGAAATATTGTTACTTCTTACTTCACTACATTTATTTGACAACTTATTAACTTTACAAGTTAAGATTTGTACATACAAAAGATATTTAAATGTATAAAATATGATGTTTTGTTCATTTATTAATTAATTAAACTCCCCAACAGTTTCTACAAGTACAGCTGAAACGATTAGTTGATTGATTAATTCGTCGATTGACAGAAAATTAAGTACATAATCAAGTTCCAGCTTCTCATACGTGAGAATTTGCTGTTTTTTTCTTTAAATTATTTATTTATTTATTTTTTTATATAGTTGAGGTTTAGACTGTTGGTTGAACAAAACCAACATTTTTACAACATTTCTCACTATTTTCATTATTTTTACAAACCAAACAATCAATCGATTAATGGAGAAAATAATCAGCAGATGAATCCATAATGAAAATATTAATTAATTAATAGTTAAAAATGAGCTCAAGCTCCAACAACAACAGTAAAATCCTGCTTTTACATTCATGCTTGAGTAATAATAATCTAATGATACGATATATAATAGATCAGTTACAGTTTAAATACTTTAAGTACATTTCCCTGATTATACTTACATACTTTTAATTGTGTAACATTTTGAATTCAGGGCTTTTACTTGGAACAGAGTATTTTTAACAGTGTGGTATTAGTACTTCTACTTTAGTAAAGGATCTGAATACTTCCTCCACCACTGCTGTACACGAGCTACAATTATAAGTGTTGTGTAGAAGACACAGAAATAGTTAAAATAAGAGAAAGTAGAGATGAAAAACAGGAGTAACAGAAATGAAACGGTTAAGATTAATCAGATTATCATCTTCATCTTCTGTCCTTCACACTCATCGAGATCTTTTCCTCTTTGTTCTCAGGACCCGGCTGAATGTGCCAGCCCCGTCATGAAGAAACCTCCTGTGAGTTTCCATCGTTTCTACCTCTTTAATCTCAGAGAATATCCAACTTTTATTCTCGTTAATTTTCCACTTTAATCTCAGAGAATATCCACGTTTATTTTTCATTAATTTACCACTTTAATCTCAGAATTATTTTATTTTTTTCTCTGGATATTCCCCCCTCCCCGCCCAGAATTTTTTTGTTTTTTTCTCTGAATATTCCCCCCTCCCCGGCCCCCATAATTATTATTATTTTACCTAAAATTGCCCAAAAACGCCAACACAGTTCATAGTTAACACTCAAACGATCACATCCATTCACTGTGTCTATAAATATACAAATATTGTGTATTTTGTATACAGGAAGTGCAGTTTGGGTGTTTACTTAATAGTCACATTTGAGGAATACATGTAAACACGTTGTCCAAAAGCTTCTATATAAAGAAATACACATAATCATGAAGTACATTTTCAGTATATACCTGTCATGCATAAGTTACACATCTAAATGTGACGCCTTTGTAGGCATTTGGTCTTAAAACTGATAATAACCTCAATGTCTTTTACCATTAAACATTTGTAGGAGTTTTTGTGTGTTTATTTGTAGATAAAGCTCATAAATCCCTCTCTCTCTCTCTCTCTCTCTCTCTCTCTCTCTCTCTCTCTCTCTCCAGGTCTACTTTAAAAAGATCTTCCACGGCTGCCCTCTCAAAATAAACTGCTCCACGACCTGGGAGAACCCGGCGACCAAAGGTTGTCTCATCCATCGAATAAAGCTGCTCTCTCATCTTATCAGACTTGTGTTTTCTGTGTCTGACCAGCCTGTGTTTCCTCTCTCTCTCTCTCAGACCAGCACCTGATCCTGGGGGCGGAGGAAGGGATCTACACGCTGAACCTGAGCGGCTCGGAGGCCACGATGGAGCTGGTACGACTTTTATTATCTAATTAATACACATTCATGTTTTACAATCTGTGGCCTGTAAACAAGTTGTGAGGAGACTGAAGTGAGTTAATGGTAATATTTTATAACCAACCTTTTATTCCTTTTTGTTAGTAAAGTACTTTACTTGTACTTTACTTTAGTATTTCCATTTTATGCTACTTTCTACTTCTACTCTTCTACATCTCAGAGGGAAATATTGTACTTTTCCCTCCACTACATTTATCTGACAGCTTTTTCAGATTTTCATCCACTTCCTGTCAAAACCAGGTGTCTCCAGATGTGTTGAATGTTTGTGATAAACTGATGGATGAAATGTTCCTTTATGTGTTGAGAAAAATCCTTTTGAAGCTAAATAAACTCTTTAAAAAGCCTCTTGGATCAGCTGGAAGATGCAAAGCTGCAAACACATGATGATCTTATAGACCATGATGCATTGCTGTAGATTAAACTAGCCAACAGGATATAAAGGAGGTAAAATTAGTGCAGCGTGAAGGATCTGGCGGCATCTAGTGGTGAAGTTGCAGATTGCAACCAGTTGAAACTTCTCCCGTGTGCTAAAGAAAACATACTTATTAATATTATATTCCATTTCTGCTAATAGAGCCCCCTCGATGCTACACACTGGTCCTTTAAACATCAACATACACATCAATGCAGCAGTAATATTAATCCAGAAACATCAGATATCATAGTGAAACACTGACTAGGATAACAACTACTTTTACTTCTTCCAGCACTGGTCTGACATTATTTAAATAAGTCACACTTGGACGACTGAACGGATGTCTTCTGTTTCTCTTTCAGTTGTATCCAGGGAAGTGTACCTGGATCTACACCATCAGTAACGTCCTCATGTCCGTATCAGGTAAATTAAATAAGAACTGGATCCTCATTTAGTTTCTCTGGGAGCTTCCTGAAAACAGATAAGACACTTTATTTTAAGGAACATTTTGAAGAGCTGCTAACAAAGACGTGTTTTTATTAACAAAGGATTTATATCTGGTGTAACTTTTAAAGGGATAGTTCAGGTGTTTTGAAGTGGGGTTGTATGAGGTACTTAACTATAGTCAATGTATTACCTACTAAAATAAATGTTCAAACTGCGTCTGATTGTGCGTTTACAGGTAAATCTTCGCAGCTTCACTCCCATACAATGAAGGAGTTGTACGAACAGGCTCGGAGAGACCAGAGGATGGTTTCCTTGCCGACTCACAGACTGTTACCAAGGTAACACGAGACTCTTTCTCTCATGTTTGATTAGAAACGTTTTGTCTAGAAAAGAACACATTTGCTCGTGCCAGTTAAAAACTATATTACATGTATATATGTGTTTTGTCTTCAGGAAATTTGCAGTGACGAGTAAAATCCCTGATACCAAAGGCTGCAAGACCTGCGCTGCTGGTGAGACAAAATACTGAATTATGGCAACAACAAAAATCATGTTGGATGGTTTTGTTTTATGTCTGTGCAGAGACTATTTTTGTTTTACACACTATTACGTAATTTCCTTTACTGCAATAGTGTGTGTGTGTGTGTTCAGAAGCAATTGATTATTTATTTTGCACAAATTAAGATTACACAAACATAAAACAAATAAACTGGGTTTATTTGAAGCCTCCACCTAAATAGTGTTATAATGTATATAACAATAATGTTGTGGGTGGGTTTACATTGGAGTTAGTTGAAAGCCCG
The DNA here is from genome assembly GCA_916701655.1 of Sebastiscus albofasciatus. Taxonomy (NCBI): domain Eukaryota; kingdom Metazoa; phylum Chordata; class Actinopteri; order Perciformes; family Sebastidae; genus Sebastiscus; species Sebastiscus albofasciatus. The sequence continues at coordinate 19,754 of CAKAOI010001990.1, forward strand.
GTGCATCACACACAGTCGCTAAAGGGCGCCTCCGTGCGTCGGTATCAGGCGTCGAGGGGCGCTTACCAAACGGCGGTATTTGACGAGTTGGGAGTGAGAACGTGTCGGCGAAGAGGAGCAGATCAGAAAAGAATATACTCATCAATCATAGTGAATTAGAAACAAAGTCTCTGATATGAGCCTGCTTCAGATAAAGGCCCTCTTTGGTTTAGGTCATAAAGTACATTAACAACAGTAAATGAGGCAGATTGCTGTACAGTAGACTGTGTTGACCTGGTTTGTCTCCTGCAGCAGGCAGCGTGCAGCGAGGCTGCGTGTTCCTGTGCTGCGGTCTGGAGGCCAGCGTGGTGCTGCTGCAGTGGTACGAGCCCATGCACAAGTTCATGCTCATTAAGGTACGTGGAGAAACAAAACCTTGGATTGTTCTGTAAAATGTTTTGCTGCCCTGCCTGAAGGTATATTAAAAGAGAGAGTAAACAGGAACACTCTAACAAACTGTGATGAAGGAAAACCTGTGAATTCATGATGAAAATACAACGACATGTGCAGGTTGAGATGACGTATTGAGCTCATCTTTGTCTTTATTGGGCTGTTAACACTGACCGCTGCTAATAAAACGACCGCTAGCGGGGAAATAAAGCATTTTATGGTCACTATTAAATTTAAGAGTTCGCTTTTAGACCTTTGACCATGAAATGATTTTGAGAACAGACCCTCGGTTAAACACCAAGCTGTGGCTAAACAACCGCAGGTTTAAGTGTCCTTGAATGAACCACTTAACCCGTCTGCTGCACTTGCTGCTCTATGTGAGATAAAAAAAAAACACCCATAGATGTTTGATAGGAGATTAAACTGTTGACTTTTATGCTTGCAGAATTTTGACTTCCCGCTGCCCAACCCTCTGCGGGTGTTTGAGATGGTGACGGTGCCCCAGCAGGAGTACCCGCTGGTGTGTATCGGCGTCTCTCGGGGGTCCAGCCCCAACCTGCCCGTCACTGTAGAATACATCAACCTCAACTCCAACACGTCCTGGTTCACCAACTCTGGCCTGGGTAGGTTGATTCATGTCCATTATAAAGAGTTCAGCTACAAACGCAACAACATGATCTGCAGCATTTAATTCATCCTTTAAATCTCTCTCTCTCTTTACCTCAATGTGTTGGCTGTTTTATTCGTTCATAATCTACCAGCAGGTTGTAGTTTAAGCTCAGTGAACATTTCTACGTGAAATTGTTCTAAAATGGAAATAAAAACAACAACCGTCACAAATCCACAGCAGCAACAACAACAACAACAACAACAACAACAACAATAACAATAATAGTAATACTAATTAATATAATAATGTTTGTGTGTTCTTACAGAGAGAGCTTGCCCAGATGTAGTTCAAGTAAACCAGTTAAACAGTAGCTCGCTGCTCGTCCTCATAGAAAGTAAGTATTAACGTCTGTCATTAATATTACAGTACTCACAATACTGAAAATGTTTCAGGTGCACAACAACACAAATATCTGTATGTATCTGTTATATCATGGTATTATGGGATTTATTGTGGTGATACGGAGTCATGTTTCTGCAGAAGCTTCTTGTAACTTTAGATACTTTTACTCACTGTTTACTACCTGCTTACGTCTCTGTATACTTATATTTTACATTTATTCCTATTTACATTACAGTTTATTCAATTTGAATTGACTGTACACCACAAACACATATTATTAGATTTTCTATATGTTGTATTTTATCCCTATATTTGAACTTCTGCTATATTTTGTGTCTTAGATTCTCATTTTTACTTGCATGTTTTTTTCTTTTTATACATATTTAATGTCTCTGGATCTATATTAGTAAACTGTGCATTATGTTCTGTGTACTTGTACTGCTATACAATCTGAGGTATCTCTCCTCCACAGAGTCGGTACAAATAGTCGGTCTGGACGGGGAGTCGAAGAGCAACAGGCCTCCGACACATGAGACCACTTTCTCTCACGATGTCGAGTCTATAGGTGAGAACATTTACTCAAGAGTGTACTAACTATGAGTACTGCACTTAAGTACAAATTTGAGGTACTTTACTAGAGTATTTCCATTTCATATTATTATATACTTCTACTCCAGTAAACTGAAGGATGAAGTGTTTCTTTATGTGCTGAGAAAAATCCTTCTGAAGCTAAATAAACTCTTTAAAAAGCCTCTTGGATCAGATGGAAAATGCAGAAAACAGGCTGACTGTTTAGCGATACGTGGCTCTCACAGGACAGCGCCGCTACAAACACATGATGGTCTTATAGACCATGATGCATTGCTGTAGATTAAACTAACCAACAAGATATAAAGGAGATAAAATGCAACATATAAAGTAATGCAGCTGTAATATTAATCCAGAAACATCAGATAGAACAGTAAAACACTGACAGGGAACATTTTACTGCACAATGAGTACTTTTACTACTTTAAATGCTTTAGCTGATAATACTTTTATTTACGTATGGTTTTGAATGCAGGATTTTTACTTGTATTGGAGTACTTTCAGTGTATTTGTACTGTTACTTCAGTAAAGGATCTGAATACTTGTTCCACAGCTAGTTATGGTTATTAATGTAGATGATTAAAGCTCAGCTTTGACTCTCCGTTCTGTCTGTTCAGTGTATTTTGAGGACACGCTGCTGGCGGTGTGGCGTCACGGCTGGCAGAGGAGAGGACAAGGTTTCACTGAGCTACTGGAAGAAACCACCGACCACAGAAAGATCTACAGACTGGTGCAGTCAGACAGGTACGGCATGCTGTGTGGTCGCTCTGAGTTTTAGCTTGTTTCTCTTTCATTTGTCTGTTTGATGGATTTCGTTTTAGACACCTGAAAAAATCAATATCAGTTCATGGTAGGGCTGTCAACTGATTAAATATTTAATCACGATTAATCGTAAATGAATGTCACATTTTTCATCTTTTCAAAATGTACCTTAAAGGGAGATTGGTCAGGTATTTAATACTCTTATCAACATGGGAGTGGACACATATGCTGCTTTATGCACTTCACTCAATTAACAACACGAAACAATGACAGATATTGTCCAGAAACCCTCACAGGTACTGCATTTAGCATAAAACAATATGCTCCAATCATAACATGGCAAACTGCAGCCCAACAGGCAACAACAGCTGTCAGTGTGTCAGTGTGATGACTTGACTATGACTTGCCCCAAACTGCATGTGATGATCATAAAGTGGGCATGTCTGTAAAGGGGAGACTCGTGGGTACCTGTAGGAGCCAAAGAATGATGCTGACACATACAGAGGTTGTAGCGTAATTCACTTTTAGGAGCACTAGGTGGCACTGTGTTAATTGCCTGACCTAGCCACGGGTATATAGGTAGGAAGTGTGGTGTTGATGTAAGGGTTTAGCCTGGAAGGGCAAAGGGTTTTTGACCACATTGACGCTGATTTGTTTTGTTGTTTCGTGTTGTGTTGTTTGGCTTGTTGTTATGGAAACCGGAGTTTCTTCTTTATTACACTATCACGAATAAATGGACTGTTATTCCGAAACCAATGAGCGGCCTAAGGATCGGTTTTGTTCAGCAAAACATGCAGCTTAAGGTGACATCACCAGCGAAAAGCGCGTCAGTCCAGGGCTAATCACCTCAGTAGCTAAGGTAATAGACTTAGCTCCAACTGTACACATAGAACCCATTTTCATTCACATATCTTGAGGTCAGAGGTCAAGGGTCCCTCTGAAAATGG
>CAKAOI010001997.1:5678-87493 GCA_916701655.1 Sebastiscus albofasciatus
CTCTCTCTCTCTCTGTCTCTCTCTCTGTCTCTGTCTCTCTCTCGCTTTCTCTCTGCCTCTCTCTCTCTCCCCCCTTTCTCTCTCTCTCTCTCTCTCTCTCTCAGAGGGGATAGTAGGAAATAGGGTGAAGCGGACGTGCTCGTATCTGCACATCTCCACATTTTCATTTTCTGTGGAAAGGTGAACGACATGGAAAGGAGTTCTCTCTTTTTAGGTAAGAAATTCTGCGTAATTTACATTTTCAAACAGGTTGTTTTAGTTAAAAACTCGAGCTTCAATAGCTCAATATGCGACAACTCAAGCTGTTTCTTGGCAGAGGTTACTGTATGTTTGGAACAAGGTGCAGAAGAAATCCACAATGAGGAGTCTCCATTGATAATACTGATCAAAGAAATGCATTGCAAGTGAATGATCGTGAAGCTTTTATGTGAATTGAAACTCAACAATCTGCCGTTTTGCTGATAGAAAACATATTTGTTGATACTACAAATCAATGTATATATTTTTCAATTACATTTTTTACTTTTACCTTTAAGACAAGACTCTTCTGTGTCTAAGAGACTGTGGAGTTTTAGTTTTTTAATTTATTATTTATGTTTCATTATATACCTATTCTTTTGTTTATGTTGTTTTTTGTGCTTATGGCTTGAAAAGTGCTCTATAAATAAAATTAATATTATTATAATTTTTTTATTTATTTATGTATTTATGTATTTATTTAGTTATTATATATTTTTTCTAAATGACAGGAAGTTGTTTTCCAACTCCACTCACCATGACTTGTTAATTAATTAGCCTACAAAACATGACCAAATTAGCATCCTGCAGAGAAGGTGATACTTCCCTTTCACCAGTCAGTGCAACAGGCTGATCTGGGAGTCATTAGACTCCTACTAATACAAGAAGACTCAAATCTTCATATTCAGTGTGTTGCTCACAGAGCGACGGAGCAGGTGTCAGTGATAAGGGCCACATGGAGGCAGACTTTCTGCAGATTACTAAGTGGACCTGGACCAGATAATAATACAAATTCAAGTGCAGGAGAAGAAATCTCTCCCTTGTTCAATCTCAGATGTTGGTGAAAGGCAGCGATCGTTACCTGAAGGAGGGAGGAATTAATTAAAGATGCAGAAAATCAAGACTGCATTTGCAGCAGTGAATCGAAAGGAAGTTGTTGATGAGGTTTTACATGCTTAGATGCCACAATTTGCTTCCATCTGCCATCTTAACTGTTCTCTGCCCTACTTCTATGACCTGGTACTTTATCAAATGTTATGTATTATGTTATTCTCTTCTTGAAAAGGGGCCTGCAGTGATGTACCTAGATAAACTAATCCATCAGAAGTAGAATAACAGCCTGTTTTCTCAAGTCAAGGGAGGTTGACAATAAAGGAAGAGGCAGTTTGAATAATCAGTGTTTGTGTTGTAGATGACAGGCTGCTGGAGGCAAACACTGACTTCATCACTTCACATCTCTCTTTCTCCTGAAGTGGAGCCTTAACAGTCATGCAATCTCTCTACCGTTCAGCGGTTCAATAGGCAGGTGATCAGCTTTGTTGCTAGAATTGATCAAACGATCTTCTCTTGAATGAGGGCTAATGGACCGTTACTTGGATCAGTCCTGCTTCGTCTTGTTAATTATTTCATCACATTAACATTTGTCACTTACCACCCCCAATCTAGTGTGGTTATATTTTCCTTCTTATCGTCTTTTTGTTAATCTTTTCTCGTCAAGTGCTCCGATTGTTCTGGTTGAATATAACACCACTCTGTCTCACAGATTGCTAATTGGTTTTCATGGTGTATAAATTAGTGCCTCAGCAGTCCAACTGAACCCGACTGTACCTCTTGAACCGAAACAAGCTGTATGTTGCTTGTACCACCTACAATGCATATTCACAATACTGAATAATTGTGATTCATTGTTTACAAAGATGATTAACCGTATATTTTACAGCCTCAAGATGCACACTGAATTCATGTTTAGTTGCCACATTCTGTCTTTCTGTTAAACACTTGGTAAATAAACATGCAAGTAAAGAATTTCCACAATCTGATGCATTGATAACAAACAAATCCTTTAGAGAATTAATAACACCATAGGCAAGGCATGTTTATTTATATAGCACATTTCAGCTACAAGTCAATTCAAAGCGCTTTAAACATCAAAAGTAAGATAAAGTGCAAAAGAAACACATTATAAAAGGACATTTAAATACAATTAAAAACATTAAAAAGCCAAGAGAATAAAATAAAAAAAAAAGCTAAACTAAAATAAGACAGGTATAAAATACAAGAATAAAAGTTACAGTGCAGTCTAAGAAATTATTTAATAAAAGGCAGGGGCAAACAGAAAAGTCTTCAGCCTTGATTTAAAAGAAGTGAGACCTGCAGTTTTCTGGGAGTTTGTTCCGGTTATATGGAGCATAAAAACTGATCGCTGCTTCTCCACAGGCCCGCCGTCAGCGGGGGGGGTCAAAGGTTACAGATGACCCCGGTATTGGCCCACGATGGGGCCCATACAAAGTTCTATGGTTGTTGACCCTTAAATTGGATCAAGTACAGCAATTAACTACTGACTTATATCACTGACAATACAAGTTATAGGCATTTATATGATACATACATTTATTGTTATTATTAAAACACATTACAACTTGTCATCTGATACCCTACTCCCAGATGTGCAGAACACACATGTGCCACTAATGTAAAGACGTAAAGCAAACTGCAGCCTCACTAATTAAGTCAAAATGCCTCACGAAAAATCAGGGGCTCAAATAAGAAAATCCAGGGTACAGAGAGATCAGGAAAATGAAAGGAGCAGAGAGGCAATGGCTAAAAAAACACAAACACCAGGACAGTCAAAGCTTAACGTGGCAAAGGTAGGGTGAAGATAGTGGTATCATATGAACCTATAGACGACCTGGAAAAGATGGATGAGGGGCTGAATTTTGAAAATTTTGTCCCCATGTCCATCATGCCTAATGGCTGGCCTGCTTCTCCATGTTTAGTTTAGACTTTCGGGACAGAAAGCTGACCTGCAGACGACCTGAGAGGTCTGGATGGTTCAATGTAACAGAAGATGAGAAATCTATGTTGGGGCCTAAAACCATTCAGTGCTTTATAAACCTACAGTAATATTTTTAAATCAATTCTTTGACAGACAGGAAGCCAGTGTAAAGACCTCAGAACCGGAGTGCTAAAGTGCCTAATGTGTAATCACTGGTTGAAGTGGAACCTGTGGTATGAGGTTCTGCTAACAGTCAATCAGGGAAGTGGTTCTCAACCTTTTCCCTTATTGGCCTCCTTTTTCTATCATTAAGTAAACTGACTACCCCTGACTTAGTGACACATTTTATGGATATTTCATATTATAGTCAATGCATAACAATAACGGTACAGAACAACTGATAAACTGCACAATTAATACAAATAGTGAACGCAACAACTGCAGGAAGTTTGTATGAAATGAGACATTTGGATGAATTTTGAGCAGATTATTTACTGAATACTGCATCAGAGATGAGTTTTCCTGTTATTTTTTTAGGAACTTTTAATACAATTCCTTTTCTATATTATGTATTCTTTTAATTTTTAACAATCATTCATACTGAATAGGCTTCTTTTTTGACAAATTCAGTGTTTTCTTCTCCCTGATGCTTGGATTAGCTCTTTGGTTGTTTTAACTGTATACTTTTCTAATGCAGGATGAGGCTGTATAGCAGAGAGGGAAGGCTCTGTATAGCTTGTGTTCAGGTCTTCAGCGTGTCCTTATCCTGTGAGAGTTTTAATTTTTTAAAAATTTATCTTAAATAATAATCCGAAATTTAAAAATTACAAATCAATTTAGTTATTTCTTCACAGAAATGAATTTAATGCTGAGATATAGGCCAACTGTATATTTTTATAAAAAGTTGTCTTGACCCCCCCGTGAAGCTTTGGCGACCCTTAATGGGGATCAGGATTCCCAAGTTGGGATCTAGTGAGTCAGGGGTCGACAGACTAGTGGGGAAGGTAAACTAGTTTGTTCAAATGTCGATTTTCACTTCACTTCACAGAAGCCATTAGGTGTACCATGGGTATGTTAAAAGGAAGGCAGACAGTTTTTCTAATTGATATGAGCTGAACTAGGTCAAACAGTAATAGCAAATGCATTTATTTCATGTGCTGGATGTTGTTTTCATTTAATTGCTGCCACTCTCCAGAACAAGTGAGCAGACCTTGCTCTGAGGTTCAACGCTACTTTGCCAGAATACAAGGCTGTATAGCTGGAATCAAACTTTCCAGTTCTGCGGTAGTTCCTCCAGCCCCTCGCACGCTTTGTTGTATTCTTTTCATATAGTTTGCTTCATCCTAACTATGTGCTACATTGATGTGGTTTGTCTCTGATGTGCCAAACACAAAGCTCCGACAACACACTGTCCAGAACGCTCTCAGTGCTGTTTCAGTTCCAGTTTATAAAGATTTCAGTACAGTGATAAAGTGGCTCCCCGTTAAGCCTGACACCGGGTCTGAGTAATGAATGCAACACATACTTATTTGCAGCTGCTGTCCACAGTTAGGTGTGCAATATAAACATATACAGTAACACATTCCTTTCATCTCAGAGCAGGTAAAACCGGTCATCATTCATTTATATGTTTAGCGTAGAATGGGTCCATGTTTCAAATACAGTGCTGTTTCCCGTCAGCCTTGTGGATACATCTGACAGAGATTTAAATGTCAACGGCTTTATTGCTATGTGTTCCCTGTGGAAAGCCATATTGCACAGCAATGATGTGCATGTGCAAGACATTCTTCCTAATACCATATTAGGACGGAAATGTCATTGTTAAGACATTATGTCCTAAAAGCCTTTTTTTTTTCCTGACGATTGTGTGCTCTGACCATTCCTTCCCACACAATTCAATTACTTCTGTAATAGGATCCCATTAGATTCAAGTGTTTGTTATTTATATCAATATATTATTCAATTTACCCTGCAAAAACATAAATACAACAAAAATCCTTCAAATGTGCAGTGAAGCATGTTTGGACATCAGCGCCAGGTTGAAGTCCAAAACCTTTCTAGGCCTTTCACAAAATATCTAAACATCATTGAAACGCTATGATAAAATGACAGCATAGGGCCGAGGAAATGCTTCTTCCCCCTTGAGGCTACTTTACCCTCCAATGATTAGACCGTAACAGTGTGGTGGTACTATCCTATTAGTAATGTTGATCATTACTCAGCTGATGTGTCAGTGGTGTTATATAATGGTCTTTCTTGGAAGGTCATCACATCAGTAGGATCCCTTTGAGAAGCGCCTGTCATGGTAAAGCTTGATTGCCTTATAAACTATTGAAGGAAATGAGGACAAATCTTGTCTGTGTGACAAACTGATCAAACTCATAAATACCATGAATAGAGTGCTACAGGAATGAGTCCCAAAACCTGGAAAATAGTTATTATTTTAACACTTCCGGTTCCCTCGTGTGGAAGTCAATGGTTTTTTGAATGGGTTTTTAGTTAGATGCCTGAAATAAGGTCTGTGGTTAACAAAAGCATAAGAGATTTAACGTTTTGTTCTACGACATAAAATATACCAATAAATACCCCACTTGTGAATTTTGAAGCTTTAATATATCTTAAAAAAGGCGGTTGCTAACAAGTGGCTAAATGTTGTGTATTCACGCTCATGCGATCGTGGTGTAGTTTACTTCTGGCGATTGCATTCACACTTCAAAAATCATAAAAGTGGTGTTCATTTATGAAGATTATCTTGCTGAAAAAAACATGTAAGTATCATAAACGTTTGTTTGCCACAGAGTTTATTTTCGTCAATAATCAAAAATCCAATGGAAAAAATCTCACTGACTTTTTGACGAGGGAACCAGTGTGACGATACCTTCCTGGTTGGCCTACAAAAATACGTCATCCCAGCAGCACCCTATTCAAAATGATACTATGTTGTTTGATAATGTTCCTTATTAGGTCTGACTGCCTGTTACTTGGGCTTCCAACTAATTGATCTATTCAAACTGAGGTCATCCAGTGTTCAACACTTACATAATGATAATATGAAACTTTAATAAACCCTGCAGGGAAATTGGGTTGTTATTGCTGTTGCAGAATAACACATCATAGTGGAAGGATATTTTTAAAAATAAAATGAAAGTAAATGGATGCATAAAACGCTTTGGAAAAGAATGTAGCACATATGCAGGATGTGTAAAATAATAGCAAACAGACATGGCACATAATGTAAAGAATGTGGAATGGAAAATATGAATTATGAAAAAGTGCATATAAATACAGAGCATTTATACATTACAGATAAAAGACAAAAAATTAGAAGAATAAAATAATAAAAGGGAATTCACAGCATGCAGGTAGGACGAGCAAAACATGCATAGTATTTGCATTAACACGGCTACAGAAGGTGTTTCTGCATAGAAAATGTGTAGGTTGTGTTATTATCATCTCTAGTGGGTGATGCCCTCCTGCATATATTCAACTGTAAAACAAAGTTGTGCATCAGTTTCATAGGTTTTGGATGAGAAGTAAAGTAGCTAAATGAGATTGTGTTTGATGGTCAAAGGGGATACTCCAAATAAGTGGAATAACATGATTCTATGTCCTTGTTACCATGACGTTTTTAGCGATGATAGTGGCATGGCTCTAGCGATGGCAATGTCGGGCTGTTCACATCAGTTCACATTGGTCCAGAGACTGTTAGTGGATGGATTGCCATCCAATAATTACAGCTGTGGCTTGAAGTAAAATGTCTGTACAACTGTTGGATGGATAACCATTAAATCCGGTACACACATTTACGTCCCTCTCAGGATAAATTGTAATAACTTTGGTGATCCCTTAAAGGAGTGCTTCACCAATAGACAATGCAGAAGCAGAGATATTGTATTTTTTTATTCCATGCTTTCTTCTTCCTTGTAAAAACCTGGGGCCTCTATTACCCACAATGCAACTCAGCCGCTGACAGTTAGGTCGGAGATTCAGGCTCTCCTCCAGCGGTTGGGCATTTTCAAATTGTAGTCTTCAGCTCCAACCGAGGCAGACTCAAAAGACAATTCATTAGTCTTCAGAAAGCTTCCTGTTGAGCCACAAAAGGCTTTATACAACTTTTCATTGTCATTATGTTGCTACGGCAACAGCTTTGGTCCAAGTTTACTTCCTGTCAGTTACTGCATTGACAAACATTGCAACAGGAAATACAAAGGGGCCCATTTAGACTGTTTGTGTTGTCAAGTTTGAAAAGGCTTTATACAACTTTTTTCACACGTTCAGTCGTACCCCCCAAGACATTCCCCTTTAAATTTTCCTCTAGCCCCATCATCAGGTCAAAATGTGAATTTGTCCAATACTTTGGTTTATGACCAAATACCTGCAATAATGAATGACAGTAACAACACCGGTGATGAACATATTAAACATTTTATATCAGCATATTAGCATGCTGACATAAGCATTTAGCTCAAAGCACCATAGTGCTATTATGTGCACTTTCTGTCTAGATATGCTGTAAAAATATCATAATTTTTTTTTGTCTCTTTGTTTCCTGAACCTTGATGCTGTATTCAGAAAAGTTTGCCTATCACACTCTATGCATATGCATACCGGTGTTCGCTGCTTCCGTTAGCTCACTGAAATGCACCACAGTGTGTAATAAAAAGTTGTAAATTTAATATGTAGATGTTGGCAGTACTGCCTAATGCACTCTGGATAATACAAAGGAGTAATACGCAGTGGCTTTAATATGAAAGTCACGGCTTTAAATTAGAGGCTGGAGCTAGACTTCTAATTGAGAGGATACTCACACATTCATATACTGTATATATGTCTAGGCTACGACAGTATTTATGTATTATGTGTCAGTGTTCCTTACTCTTGGACGAGCTTTTTGTTCTGTTCATTGGTCTTCTGTGTGTCCAAGGCAAACAACGCTGTAAGATAACCCACAGCACACAGTGTGATCAGAAGTTATTGAATACTTTCACTATGACACACTTGAGTCATATGTGTGTTCAGAATATTGTTCTGATTCCTCGGTTCCCACTGCATTGTGCTGGAGAACTCCTAAAGGTATTGGTCTTACAATATGTTAAAGCTGCATCACACTGGCATGGAGAAACATTCTTATACAGTTGATGAAAAGCTTTCTAAATCTGTCATCTTATTGCCGTATTCTTCCATTTTGCCTTTATGATAAAGAAGCACATTTAGAAAATCTGAAATAACATAAGAAATAGTGTTGGTTACTAGAAAAAAGAAAGCAACTTGATTCTTTTAGCCATTCCTTAATTCCCCTTTTGGACCTTTTAAGTCGTTGAATCTCCTGCACCTTGCAAACAAACATGATGGTTATTTTCAGCTGGCTCAAATTTCACGCAAGATTTCCTGTTAAACACACCGCCCATTAGAGTAGGTTCAGCTGACATAACACTCCCTGACACATGTTTGGCCACTCACCAGGTTGACATCCAGGTTGAGGGAGGATGTGGTGAAATAGGATGTGTAATCAGGCGGCTGTGTGGGCCGTCGGGGGCAGCAGGTGTGAGAAGGTTCCTCGCTTGCCTGAGCCTTTCCTTCACTCCTCATTAGTAACCTCGCAGACACCTGGCTGTCCAACTAAGAGCGTAAAAACAATTTAGCCCATCTAATATTGTGGTTCTCACATTCTTTTGTCTGCTTGTATCTAACGGGAAAGTCACCACACAGCTGTGAGTAACACATTAGATAATTTGTGAACAATTTGAGATAATGGCAGTGTGAGAGCTCGGTGACTAAGGCTAATCAACAAACAACCTCTTAAAAGCTAATTTGGAGAATTAAATAAAGCCACAGTCAACTTTCTTGGCAGTATGGTTTTGATAATTGTATGGAGCAACAACCACAGTGGAGTGCAGAGGAAGCGGCTGAGCGTTGATGTTTTAGTCATTGCATTGCAGTGTGGGCGTTGTTTAGAGCTCTGTGGTGAAGGTCTGTTTTTGGACTGGTGCTGGTGTGGGTCTGGCTGTACTAATGGTTCTGATAATGGTCACACGAGGGAGTGAAATAAAACAAAGATGTTTTCTAGCATTTCAGCCTTTATCTTCGTCTAATTATACAAATTATTTCCTCTTCTTCCCACTCATTGCTGGTCACAAGATTGTTGTTTTTAATTATTTTTCTACTTTTTCATGTCAGTATTAAAGGAAGAGTGTGTAACTTTTTGGGGGATCTATTAGCAGAAATGGAATAAAAATTCTTAACCATGTTTTCATTAGTGTATAATCACCTTAAACTAAGAGTCATTGTGTTTTCGTTAGCTTAGAATGAGCCCTTCATATCTACATAGGGAGCGGGTCCTCTTCACGAAGTCCACCATGTTGCTCCGCCATGTTTCTACAGTAGACCAGAACGGACAAAAAAAAGACTGGCTCTAGAGAGAGTCTTTAGGGTTTTTACGTTACCTGAAGGCCACCGTAGTTCTCTACACGCTTGTGAAACTGCGTTAATGTGAGCTGCAAAATGCAAAACCGAAGTACAACCAGCTGCCGTCTGACTTCTGTTGCTCCAAAAGTAGTGTTATTATGATAAGGATGGCCTCTGAGTTAGGTGAACGGCGTTACCACGGTTTTACACTCGGCGGCTCACGTTACCACAGTCTTGGAAAGGGAGGAGTGAGCAGAGGGGTCAGTTGGTTGCAATCTGCAACCACACCACTAGATGTCGCCTAACAGCAGGAAAGCGAATAAACTTAGTTTCCAAAATTTTGAATTATTCCTTGGATGTGACCCAAACAGAATATTGACTGTGAAGACAAAGACACCACATAAGGTATTGTTTAGGGCTGGGCAATATATCAATGTTATATCGATATTGTGATATGAGACTAGATATCATATTAGATTTTGGATATTGTAATATCGTAATATGCCTTAAGTGTTGTCGTTTCCTGGTTTTACAGTAACATTTTGTAATTTTGTAAACTTACCAGATTGTTCTAGCTGTTCTATTATTTGCCTTTTCTCACTTAGTCATTATATGCACATTATTGATTATTTATCAAAAATCTCATTGTGTATATATTTTGTAAAAGCACCAATGGTCAACCCTACAATACTGTCACAATATCAATATCGAGGTATTTGGTCAAAAATATTGTGATATTTGATTTTCTCCATATCACCCAGTATTTGCATCCGTCACTTTTTTTATTTCACTGTGGCGATCTCACTAGCAGATGGTAGATGACCATAAACAAGTCACTTGAGTGAGTCATGTATGCATACCATAGACAACAGTCTAAATTACCTTTACGTAAATGCACCATAGATGAGCCAAGCGCACTTGTTGTTTGCTGATAAGATCTGGACTGACTTAAAGAGCACTCTTGTGCTTGTGGCAATAAACAGTTACTTTTTATTGTCATATATATTTTCTTGCCAACATTAATGTCTGTGTCCATTTTAGTAGCTTTTGTCTTCTGGAAGAGGCCTATTTGTCATTCAACCCTTTACTAAACATATTTGGCTAAAAAAAAGGGGTTTGATGTTTGTACCAGGCTATTTTATTACTATTGATTATGAATACGGCACCTTTCTGAGTCCATTTATTTTGTCTTTTGTTTGTGTGACTGGTGCTTTTCTGGGAGTATAATACCCAGATCCAACTGTCTCTACTCAAACACCCCTATATCAGCTAAATTGTGTTGGCATTCCTGTTCAGCCAGTTTGAAAACGTAATTTGCAAAATGGAGTCGGTGATTACCGGATCAATGGAAGTTCCCCTGCCATTTCTCAGACACAGCTCCCCCTGCCAGGAACCACACAATGGACAACTGTATGGACATATTCATATCTATTCTGTATGTTTCACTGGCCTTCTCTGAGTGAGTCTCACTCTATGGATGTCATTTTGCAGCTCAGTAAAGCTGGGGAGAGAAGAAATAAGGCAGGGCTTTGCAGTGACAGGTGTTTTTCTGTCAGCTCATAATCATTAAGCAGCTACAAATAAAGTCACTTTACACACAATGTCGAGAGCAGCAGCGTTGTCATTATATACCATTAACCCCCAAGAGAGCGGGACATTCAATGTGTCAGAGGTAATTGTCATGATCAATCAGAATCTATAGATCGTTTGCCTTAAAAAAAACCTGTAAAAGTGTGCATCAAGAAATTATTTATAATTAAATGATTTCTGGCAGGGTAGGTCATTCCAATCAGTACGGACTCTAAGTGCAGTATTTTGATTTTAGTCCTTTTTCCGTGTAGAGGATACACGTACAGTTGCACTATTAATTAATTTGTTTATATTCCAGTTACTCTGCGTAAAAATAATGTGTAGTGGTAGCTTGTTATAAACCTTCCTCGCCACTTCTTGCAGGATGTAAAGGTCTGTAGACACTCACTCTCCTTGGTCCGCTATCCAAATGGTGAGGCTTGTATTGTGATTGAAAGGTAGTTCATTCTATGTAAAGAAAGAAACACAAAAACAATATTCATATGCAATTATGGACTATCAAAAACTGACCAATTCTGCTGAAAATAACTGAACATTTAGTCTACAATCTAGCTTAACTTGCACTAATCACACTTAAAAGGACACACCCAAATTGACCAATAGCAGGACAGACTGAAGGAGCACAAGTCTTAATAGGAAAACACACATCAAAGAGTCAAATTGCATCAAAGCTCATTCTACAATATGACTAATTACCTTAATTCTAATGCATAGAAAACATTTTCCATGGCATAACACAATGTACTTTTGAAAAGAGAATCAAATACAAAAAAACCCCTATAAATAATACAACATGGCTCTTACATAATGTATGTATTTTAATAGAGTTATCAGAAGGATGCAGCACTGTGGCTTAAAAAACAACTCTGCTTCATTTAGGCATTGAACCTATTGCATGTATGCAGGTGTAACTACCACTGTCTGACTGTCTCCTTGTGTCCCTCTAATTATTATGCCTATAATAAATGAAATTAGCTCAGAAAATAGATGGAAAAGCATTGAAGTATGATATTTCCCTGCTAAGTGAGCTTAATTGCATCATTGGAGATGTTGGTGGTTGTTCCAAATTTGTTATAATAATTATAATATACAAACATAGATTTGCAAATTAAACAAATATTTGTTTTTAATTTATGTATTTCTTAGTTTTCTGTCTAAAATGAGTAAACCATTGCATTAATTCATTATTGTAGAGTATGGACCCTAAGTGCAGTATTTTGATTTTAGTCTTTATTTCATGTAGAGAATACATGCAGCTACAGTTGCACTATTCCAATTAACTTGTTTATTTTCCAAGTGTAAAAATAATGTACCGGTATGTATTTTAATAGAGTTATTAGAAAGATGCAGCACTGTGGCTTAAAAACAACTCTGCTCCATCTATGAACCTGTTGAGTGTTGTAGTTGTAACCACTATCTGAGTGTATCATTGTTTCTCTCTAATTATTATGCCTATTATAAATTAAATTAGCTCAGAAAATAGATGGAAAATCATTGAAGTATGATATTTTCCTACTAAATGAGATTTGGAGCTTAATTGCATCACGTGCTGACAGATGGTGTTTTTTCTAAATTTGTTATAGTAATTATAATGTACAAATATACATTTGCAAATTAATCAAATATTTTTAAAAATATATTTATTTGGTATTTTTTCTGTCTAAAGTGAGTAATAAAAAAAAAAAATAAAGCCCTAACTTTACGTGAATAAAATTGTAATGTTACGAGAATAAAGTCATAACTTTACGAGAAAATAACTCAGAAAATTAATACATTATAATATTGACTTTATTCTCTTAATATGACTTTTTTCTCTTAAACTTATTACTTTATTCTCATAATATTACAACTTTTTTTTCTCATGATCTTGTGACTTTATTCTTGTAATATTATGACTTTATTCTCGAAATGTCAGATTTTTTTTTTTCCTCAATGTTGCAAGCTGTAAAGCCGAAACACTGAGTTAAAAGATGTCAAAACATTGCTTGTAATGGTAATAATGTTAATGTGGGACTTGGTAAATCATAGTTCAGCTGAACAACATTTCTACCATATGGTCACCAGTTGGGCCATTTCTATCAGCTCTAATGAGCTGAGCCAGTCTCCCTTGCCTCAGGAAAAGATTAATGCTTCTGATTAATTTGCAGATTTTTTCATTCATTTCATTGGTTTTCGCCTCTAAAATTTATGTCACTTTCTGCTTCATGAATAATAAATCAAATTGGTTTATTTGTGTTCTGGTAAACAAAAGTCCAAAGAAGAAAATCTCTCATATCAACCTCTGTTCTGCTGCTTCTCACCCAAAAGCTTCTAGTTATTTGTTGGTGTTGGGGCTTTCTCTTCTTCATTACACACAAGATATTAGCAAATCAAGCAGTTTTTTTTTTCACTTTGTGCAAAAATGTTGATATGTGGAGGTGTTAGTGGAGACCTCCTGAAATCAAGGAGGTACAGCTTTCTTGTACAAGTGATACCATCATCGACTCAAGAGGGCCTCTGATCATTAGTGTCTCATTCATAGCAGTGTGTCCACTTATTGACAGAAGTCTAATTAAGCACTCTCATTGTGCTTAAGCAGTCTGATGGATTTTAAGCAGATGCTCAAGACAGTTCAATAGCTTTCTTCCTTTATCTGCTCTGTAACCGTAACTACACAACATCCTCTTTTTACGGCTCAATATCTTCACCGCACAAGTTATTTAGAACCATTTCTCTCCGAAGGACCGTAAAACCATAAATCTATCATTCGGCTAACTAAAATGGTGAGGTCTCTAGCTTCATAAAGCTAGAGTAGGAGTAGGAGCAGCAACACTGAGGCTTTTGCAGCATGTCAGGCAATAAGATGTATTGTGTGCATGTCTTGCTTAGCACCTACTGTAGATAATGGAGAAGATGGGTTGATAAAATGTCTTCCCCTCTCTTTCTTCTTGCTTTGTAATTGCACCATTAAGCACAGCACTAGCAGTAGATTATTTGTTTTGAGGGTTGCATTACAGCTTATCTAATTGGTTCAGGTACTCAGAGTACTGGTAATATGTTAGACTGACTGAAGACAGTAAGAGCTGTTGGGCCATTGGCAAATTGCTTAGCTGAACAAATCATATTTACCCAGAAGCTGGATCTCTTCAGGCTTTTAACTGATGTAGCTATAATCCAACACCCAAGCACAAGCTGGCTGAGTGTCTGCACCTGTAAATGGGAATGATGTTGCTATATCATGTCTGCACTAGGGGTGTAGTGAAAAGCTACTGAATCTGTTCACAAACTAAAAGCTGTACAATTGTTTATGTTTCGGTCAGATGGAAACAGAAAATCAGGTTTTAACAGCAGTAAAATACAAGTCAGGATTGCAATAGGCCATTTTGCATGATTGCATGAGGTTGTGCATATAATGGAAAGAGGCCCAGATGAGTATGAACTTGGTCTAGAAACTATTGAAAAAAATCTGAAAAATTACTTTTGGTCATTTTGCATTCACTTTTGAGATGGTTTCTGACTTCAGCTTGACAGTTTCCTGTCTACTGTCTCCTGTCTAATAAAAGATATTTCTTGACATGATAATTAGCAAGGCATTTAGCATGCAATAAGAATGCCATTTTTGCTTTTGGCATGTCATTTGTATGTCATATAGTCTGTACTGACTGCGATGTAAACGCATCTGCATAAATATGCTACGCTCAGAGCTAGTGACTTAAAAGGAGGGGAGGTGGATGGGTCCAACAAACACAGGACTTTCAACCACGAGACCAGTGTTTTGTTTTTTGTAAGTTACATCTCTGACGTGTTTTCTGTACTTCTGTTATGTTGTTTACATACGTATTTTCCTTAGTTCAGGTACTTATTTTAAGCCCAACCATGATGTTTTGTTGCCTAAACCTAACTGGGGACGATACCATGGTTTGGTTGCATGCCATGGTGTTCAAATGACACGTGAAAAGCTTAAAATTCGTCCTCATGACAGGCGGAATATCCTTGTAATGTCGTGCTATTTATACGCCTTCCCGTGAGATTGAGTTGAAAAGATCCAGACAAACTGTTTTGTGAATCTTTGATGTCATTAAGGTGTGTACATTGATAATACTATTATGTGTCTCACTTTTTCTTTCCCTGTATTCCATTTCCTCTCTACTCCCTTTCCTTCCTGCAGCACTATGCTGAGATCCCGCGCAGCCTTCCCATTATGCTGGAACTGGGCTCCTGTTCGGTCAGCTCTCAGTCTCTGACAGGGGACCACAATGCTTTGGAGCTACCTAGAGCCCCATCGGGGCTGGAGTCCCCGGGGGTTGTTCTGGGCATGGGGGCAATGTGTGGTAGCAGCACCCCGAGGCACCACATCCTTCACTCATCCCCATCGGACTGTGAGAACTGGCAGAAGCATCGTGCAGGACTGGCCGGAGGATCCAGCGTGTTGTCCGAGTCCCACTCCCTCCTGGAGCCCCCAAGTCTCTCAACCAGCTATGACACCCTCTACCTCCCACACATGTCTGGCCATACTCCCCCGCTACATCCAAACCGTCTCGGCCTCTCTCTCGATGTGGCCTCGACCTTTGAAGTTGGAGGGGGAATGCTGGGGGTGGATGGAGATTTGGTGGTCAGTCCCAATGTGATGAAGAGACGTCGGGGAGGCCTGATCGAGCAGAGGGACATTGTCAAGGCCCACCTGGCTCATAAGATTCACAGCACACCACAGGCACGACGCAAGGAGTGGGAGTGAGTATGATGCTGATATACATACAGAAGCCTGGCTGTCTCTCTCTCTTACCTGTTAAATTATTCTGAGCTTTATCCTAAATATAGTCATGTAGAAACAATGCTACATACAATAATGTCTTCAACATTTGTGAATATGATAACATCTGCTTTTTATGAGACAAACATCACTATGTTGTATATTTATATATTTATATGGTTTGGTACAATTTCATTATATTTAACATCATTGTGACAATATTCAAAATTCAAAACCTACGATGATGCAACTAAAATGGATATAATGTTCAGGTTTGTTTCAGCCACACTTTATTTGTGTCGTCCAATGAATTCAGCCAGGTGTCAGGTAGGGATGGGTGATATGGACAACATCTAACATCAATTTTCGAAACAATTAATTAAGAATATAGAAAAAGTCTCAGTAAGAGAACATTCAAAACGAGTGTTCACACCTGCCTTCAGAGTTCTCTCTTTAATGTACAGTTAGAAAAGAAGATGCAAGAAATACAAAAACATTTTCACACGTTTTCTCATTACTAATGTCAAACACACAGAGAAATATGGTGTGTGTTGACAGGAGTTACAGTTATAAAGATGGTGAGAAATGGGTCTGTGTACATTCACACAGCACTGTGGGTATGAGTCAGGGTCCGAAATTAACTTTTTTCACTTCCTGCCACTGTGGCAGGAAAATATTTTTTTCTGTCACTCAGAAATTTTAACTGCCACTTTTGAAATCTATGTGCTAAATGAAGGAATAGCATTCTAAATCTGATCTAATTCAATGTTTGATATATTTTACATAAAAAAAACACTATATGCATGGTAAATTAGAGTGTTTGAATCATACTGTAGCTTCCGGGGAGTCCTATTTAACGGCGGTGAAGGGTACTCTACACAGTACTGCACTGTACTTGCTGTTATTGTCATCTATAGTGGTTATTTGCATAAAAACACAATTCAAATGATTAGGAAATAAATGATTGTATTTGTTTTTATTTAGATATTTGCTTTGATTAAAAAAAAATCTTGGCATCAGTTAGTTAAAACTATAATTAGTTTTAATTATGTATTATAAGCTGCTTAAAGCTAGTGTTAGGAAGTTAATCATGTCATAATAATTCCCTCTCTAATATCTATTTTATATTGCCGTGTAAACATCTCCTTCAAACAACTGGATTTATTGAAGTTTCTCTCCAAAAATGTAATTATACGAGTTTACATTTGAACACATCATGATAACGTTAGAAATTGCCTTCACCCAGTAGTCATTTTTACTTAACAGAGCTTGAACGCACCATGCATGTTATCACCTCCGTTAACATTAGAAGCTCTGTTATTTAGCCAAGCGGGACTGTACTGCTGTACTGCTTTCTCTCCACCATGGCTCCAGTCCCAAACAAACTGAAACATGACACAGCCTGCATATGCCATTGCATCATTGTGTATGCGTGACTGTCGGAAAGCATCAATACAGAGGAATCGCTAGAGGAGGCATTAGATGCAGAGAAATTGGTCAACTAGGAACTGGTTAATAAGCTATATTTTGCTATTTTACAGGGGGTCTATTTCTAGGCTGCGAGCCGTTGCCGAACATCCTGCGATATTCCAGGAAGTTGCTGCTCCAAGCCAAGAAACAGAGGGTCACATAACCCCCCATACACTTAGAATTTAGTGTGAATTAAACAAACGAGATATAACATGTTAATAAGGTGAGCTTTAGAGGTGCTGGTAAGTGGATTGTGTTGATGATTGCCCTGCTTTGATCATTTTTGCTAAGCTAAGCTAACTAACTTAATATTTACTGTGCGGAAAGCAAATAATCGCATTTCCTAAAATGTCAGAACTATTCATTTAAATGTGACCCAAACTTTTGCTTTAGAGTGTGCATCCTTCTGTGGAGTGGAGAAAATATTATCTTGATCTAAATGAATGCTATAAAGAGTAATGCTTGCCGCTTCTGCGAGGGTCGCGAGCGTCCACATGGCCAAAATAACATCACACCATCAGACACGGCCCTTCGCCCTTTGAGTAGTTTTGAGAATGTCGGTTTGTCGGAAGGAGAAACCTACACGGAGTATAAAACATCAGAGCGTTTCCTCATCATGATTTCACGTCAGCTCATATCCGTGCGGCAGAAAGTGTAAGCGTGGCTTAACTGTCTCATTATCAGCATACTGTATCTTTGTGTGTATTATGTGTGTGTGTTTACTGTATGTTCAGTCACAGGCTCATGGCACATGCATTCGTGTGTGTGTGTGTGTGAATGTTAAAGTGCCTGTGTGTGTGTATTTACTGGTTTCCTGCCCTGCAGTGAGGTGGATCTTCTCACTGATTATAGCGGTGACGCCCCCCTCTGTTTCCCTGCTGAAGCTGGGGCTTCACCTCTTGTGGCGTTGGCACCCTCTGTGAACCCCCCTCCTACCTCACCACAGGTACAGGATGCCACATCCCATACTAAGTTATGTCTATAGCTAAAGAGACAGAGGCTTGGGGAGCGTGACGGCAGAGAGAAAGTGGGAGGATAGATGGGAGGTGGAGAGGAGATGGATGATGAAATACAATGAACACAGGGGAAGTGATGAGGAGGGAACAGAAATTAAAGTAAGAGGAGTAATTTGCTGAATGAGAACCCTTCCTGCTTTCATTTGCATTTGATATTTAAGCCTGTGTGACAGTGGTTATTGATGTGGTTGATAACTGGATCACCAGGCCTGTAGAGATGCTCAGTCATGGACCGGATAACTATTCTCTCCCCTGCCTGATATAATTATTACAATACGAACATGACAGATCTACTCCTCATCTGCTGAGAGGACAATGACCAGAGTGAGTCAGGATATGTTACAACCATGAACATCCACCTCTCAGGGCCACTTAGCAACAAACCCACAGCCGCCTGACAGGAGGATGGAAAATTAGATGTTGCACCTGAGCCAAAGTGTGCACCTGCTTTTGTTTTTCAAAGGAAATTAGTCTGTTTTTAAACCAAGCGAGAGCACTATGTTTTGAAAAAGAAAGCTTGTGTGAGTGAGTTTTTTCCAGCTATTAGAGCTCAATATTATTCACTCCATCACTCTGTTTGTCCTTCGCTTCACTTTAGCCTGTGGCAAGATATCTCAACTGTTGGTCAGATTGCCATTTAGTTTTGGATGAATGCTTATAGTCCCCAGTGAACTACTTCTAAAATTATAGTGACCCCATGTCATATAGCGCCACCATCAATTTTATATTGTTGTATTCATGACAGAGTATCTAGAAAACTCAAGTTTCAAGTCTTCTTCAATACAGAATGATGTTCATTTAGTAAATTATGGTCCCATTTAGAGTCAAATAGATGAAAAAGCAGGGTATGCTTTAGGGCGTGGCTACCTTGTGATTGATGGGTCGCTACCACGGTGTTGTCCGGTCTGAGTGTTGTCCACGTTTTTGTCTTACAACTTTAACCCTTTCACAGTGTGTTTTCAGTTTCTGAAGTTAATTGTAACATTTTTGGTCACATAAAAATGTCTAGCTCTAGGGATGTGATGTTGAAGAAATTTTCCCACTGGTTAATATACTTGTGACAACACCGGTGTTACCGATTACACCGGACATTTAACAAGAAAAGATGACGGTCAATATGCGTAGCGTGCATACTTTGATCTTTACTGTTGGATAGCTGTGTGTCTGGCCTCTCCGGTCCAGCTTTCACTGCGGAGCCGCAGGTTTCCACCTGGCGCCGCGCACACTGGCTGTGACCGCTCCGGCGATTGCCATATAAACATTATGGTTCCCTTATAGCATTGGGTTTAAATCTGAAATCTTGCCAAAAACATGCGTTTGCTTTTCGCTTTGACACCAAATCCTCTGCCATCTCTCGGCCTGTGAAATATGACACCTGCTACTCTGAGCTGCGACTCCGTATGGAGCAGACTCTTTCACTTTCTGATATTATTATTGATAACATGCCGCTGATATGCCAAAATGAACTAAATGAGTTTTATTTCTGTAAAAAAGAAAAGCTAGACGGCGGTGGGGGGTGGTGGGTACGTAATGTAATTGATGTGTGCCTGACCCAACGTGTAACAAAGATAACACCGACTACCACGACAAGCCTACTTAGCTCCACCCTCTCGTGTCACTTCTGGTTGCCAAAAAAACAAACTTGAGGCTTCAAAACGGCAGTCCACAAATCAACGGGTGACGTCATGGTGACCACGTCTACTTCTTATATACAGTCTATGTGTTCCCAGAGGATGAACTTTCTTGACTTAGATTTAAATTTATTTAGATTTATAGGTCACATAACACACAAGTAGTCCACAAAATCTTCATGTATTCACTCATTTCATCCCAGCTCACAACAGTGTCAGTGAGGCAGATTGTTCATGGCTGCTACTGCAGAAGGACCAAATATCCTGCTGAAGCGAGCTCTTCTCCACCTCAGTGTTCTGTATCTCCGACCAGATGGAAGTAATGTCTGAAGTGGTGGTTTAAGGGGTGATCGGTGACATTTGATATTGAGAGTTTGCACTTCTTTCACATTACTGGTTCTATTTTAACACTGCAGGCATAGATATATACTCTGTAGTCTGATAACCTTTGCTGAGTGTATTCATACTCCTTAGAGCAAGAACCCATTTGAGTCTGGCGTTTCCATGACCTGGTCTGTAGTGTCAGACTGCACATTTTTAGCCTCCCTGTTTTGTTTTGAAAAACAACAAAACCATCAGTGTGTTGTTTCCTTCAGAACCCTTTGTGGATGTTAATGAGCAGTGCCGCCTCTATGAGCCTCTGACTTTGTCTTTAGTCTTGTTTGTTTGTGCTGCCAGTGAGGATCTTCTGAAAGATTTGCATGTCAGATACAAAGCTCCACCTGGAAGACGTGTTGAAACAGCAAACACTGCTTTGTAAATGAAGCAATTAAGCCTCCAATTCTTGTTCTGCTTTTGGCAAGGGTTGAAATATGTTTGTACTTGCAGATGCATTTGCATGTGTGTGAGACTGTGTGTAAATACATTTGTAGCATTTGACACGTGGCGGTCTGGATAAAAACATCCTATCGGAAGTGCTTGATGAAATAACAGTACTTAGAGATGGCCTTATCGTAGCCCTAATGACAGTAATCAGACTGAATCACTCTGGCATTTAATGCCCAGCATCAGGAGTAGTTGTTGGTCACAAATAGAGGAGAGCACTAAAAATGTTTTGGTCTCTATTTGACCTTGGTGCTGTGTGTGTTTTTGTGTTTGATTTGTGTGTGTGTGTGTGTGTTTCTGAGGGAATAGAGAGGAAGAGACAATACTATGCCAAAATAAACCCCAAGATAAACCAAGATAAACCCTCAATATCAGTAGGGTCTCCAGCCTGCAGGACAGAAGACCCATTTCCAGAATGGTCTCATAGAAGTAAGGAGAGAGGCAGTAAAAGAAGAGCTGCTGGCTCTGTGGGAGTAGTGGCTAATTTAAATGATGCAAGCCAGAGTTTCAAGGCAGTTAAAGTTGTTAAACTAATGGCAGCATATGCTAAATCCATGACTCATTAAACTGAACTTGGAAATTGAGCCAGAGCAGACTTCTGAAAGAGCGGCAACACTATCTAGCCTGAGCACAAAGACAGTTTCCAAGTGACAGCACTGTGAATGAGACTGTACCCCAGGATGATTTTATAATGTATTCTGACTGGGAACAACTAGTAGTCATTTTGTGGCATGTGGATTACTGGAAGTAGACGTAATGTGGAGTCTTGAATTGATTTTCTTTGATTTCCATTCTTCTGGGTCCAACGTCACACCTACATTTATGTGTTTGTCATCTTTTACACTGAATAACTCCTCTGTCTGAGGGCTCTTACACACTCCTCAACACTGCCGGCAGACATTTACAGTAAACGGATGCGGGATGAATGAGACTGAAGTGGGTGCAATGATTATACAATAGCGGCTCTCCACAGTCTCTGGACGATTCAATTGGACAGTAATTACTAAAGCATCTTCATGGTGTTATTAAAAGAGATTTCAAAAAAGAGTAAAAGGCACTTTCTTTTTCTCCTCTTCAGAAACACAAAGGTAAACATGAAGAGAAAACGTCTGTAATCATCTGTTCAAATTCTTCTTGTACAGTTTTACAAAAAGCCTTAGGTAGATTTTATATTCCAATGTACTTTGACAACGTAGAAATTAAGACCAAAAGGAAAAAATACATTGTGTTTCATTAGAAACTTGTTTAACTTTTATGAGATTTGAGGTGGAACCAGCTAGGGGACCATCATTACAACATTTTCTAAAGAAACCATTATCATTGCATTTGATTGATCCATTGCATCCATTTAAAGGGATAGTTTGGGTGTTTTGAAGTGGGGTTGTATGAGGTACTTTTGCATAGTCAGTGTATTACCTACAGTAGATGACGGTCGACACGCCCCCAGCTTGGAGAAGCAGACAGGAGTTACCGCACGGAAGCAAAGCAATGTACTGCTGTGTGGACAGAACCAACAGCAAAACGTATTTTGGCTACCTAAAAAAAAGGCCCATTTAAAAAAATCAATATCAGTTTAAGTGTAAGCTATATTTAGAATATTTTCACCACTTTACCTTGCTGTCAGACAGCCCTTTCTGATGGGGAACTGAAGTCATCATCTATGCTCTCGCCAGAGAGTAATTTTACCTTGCAGAACACGGTTGTTGCTGGTCTACTGCTGCCTTGATCGGTTAGTTTGTTTGTGTTATTGTGTGACTTTGGTTAGTTTGGATTCACCAATAACACAAACAAACTAACCGATCGAGGCAGCGGTAGACCAGAAACCCCTGTGTTCTGCGAGGTAACATAACAGTTTTTTTCAATGGAGTCTGGTAGCTTTGGCGAGAGCATAGATAACAGCTGCAGTTCCCTGTCGGAAAGGGCTGACTGACAGCAAGGTAAAGTGGTGTAAATATTCTAAATATAGCGTTCACTTAAACTGATATTACTTTTTCAGATGGGCTTTCTCTTAGGTGGCTAAAATAAATATTTCTGCTGCCCCAGTCCACAGCAGTACATTGCTTTGCCTTCGTGCGGTAAATCTTGTCTGCTTCTCCACACTGGGGGTGTGCTGACCGTCATCTACTGTAGGTAATACACCGACTATGGATAAGTACCTCATACAACCCCACTTCAAAACACCCAACTACCGATTGTGATATTGGGCTATATAAATAAAATTGACTTGACCTGCAGGGCAAAAACTACTGATTCCTACCAGTTAGACCACAAACTACTCCATCATATCTGCTCAGATTCGTCTGCTACACATCAGAGCTGGGGTTTTTTTTCAGAGAAAATATGACACCACTGTTTTGAGTTGAATCATTCATACATTCACATTTGTCCCCAAACTGATTACTTTGCGTTAACACCCATCACATGAATTTCAGATTTTTTCATAGCCTGACATACTGTCAATGTGTTCCTTGGCTGCTATGCTGAGTGCTGACCGGCAACACACTCATGCACATATATAAAGATCTGCACAGTAAAGACATATTGAGGGATGTCAAATCGACGATTCATGTGATACTTCACAGGTGATGTATTCTGCAAAAGCTGCAGGCCTCAGTGGTTACAGATGGAAGATGAAGACAGCAGCACATCACCATTGCTGTGGCCACTGTGTGTGTGTGCGTGTGTGTATGTGTGTGTTTGTATGTGCATTGTGTTATCAGTGGTTATCGGTGCCGGCTGTGCGTCCCGTCCGTGCTGGCTCTATTCTTGGCAGGGGTGTGTTTACAGACTCGGACACAGTGTGTGATCCTCATTTCTTCTGATCACAACCTGATTGGAGCACGCTGGCCATGCCGCCGGCCATCCATAAAGCGTCTTCATTTGTTGACTTCATTGCTCACAGCTGCAGTTGGAAAATTGCCTGTTTACAACAGCGTCAGTGTTTTCATTCTTTGGACACCGAGCACAAGCCTCATTATTTTTCCACCGATACAAAGAACACGGTTCAGGGTTCTTGTTTTAGTTGAAGTCTGCATGAAGCAGTGTAGCGGGGCCATAAACCAAATGACTTGCGAGCGGCATGACTCCAGGAATAGCAATGTCGGTTGACTGCAATGCCTCAACTATTGGTTATTGATGGATTAGCATGAAATATTATTCAGACATTCATGTCCTGAATTATAATCACTTATAGTGATCCCTTCATTTTTCCTCTAGCGCCATCATCAGGTATTTTAATTTGTCCAAGTCGATACTTTGGTTTATCACCAAATACTTGCAGAACTAAGGACATTCCCATCAGTTTCAGTTGTACCTTGTGTTTAGTGTGAATTAGCAAATGCTAGCATGCTAACATGCTAAGCTATTGGCTTCTAATTTCCAAGAATTTCCACTTGTAGATGCCCAGCAGAGAGTCTAACACACTTTCCACACCAAACGGTAAAGAGAACAGAGTGGTGGGTTTTGTTATTTACCGTGTTTGAGATGTGGCTTGTGGCAACAGTCCAGTGTGACGATATCCTCGATGATGATCCCATAATATTCACAGGTAATGAGAAACTTAAAAAAGGAGGGTTGAAAAACAGTGTGCTGGCATCTTCCCGTGCTAACTAAGTAATGAGACACCTGCGACGCCATTGTAATTATCCATAATCAGTAGGTGAGTCAAGGCTTCAAAATAAGAGCACTTATAGAAATAAAAATAATAATATATTTCTCATCTAACCATATACATAAACTAAGGCATAAACCAAAAGTATATGGGCTCAGTTATCAAATATTAATACAAATAAAAATAGCTCCTCTGTAAGATTTCTTACTATTTAGCAAAAAGCACCACTTTGTTTAAGAACAGCCTCACAGAGCCGCTACCTACTATAGCTGCAGACTCTTGTTAGAAAGATTCAGCATTTCATGAAAACACTGGAGATAATTTTGTTATCAACCTGGTGAGATACTTGCTCATGTTCAGCCCGAACATTGATTTGACTGAATATCTGTACAGTGACGAATACGCGTTAATGTTACATGTTTCCAGCAAGTTTGTAAATGATCAAAGGTGTATTCAAACCATGTTGATAATCCTCAGAATACACAGTTTATACAGCACTTTTCTTTCTTTGCATGTTTTTCTTTCTTTTCTTTTTGTCTAGAAGTCAATACAGACGTGATTGTTATAGAAAATCTATAACTTTGTGTCCTCTTCCTCTGTCAGAGTTGTTATTATCTTTAAAATAACATTTGAAGAACGAAAAGTTCTGCAGAATTTATTCCGTGCAATTTGTTGCTTTCATATCTGTCTATTGTTGATAGAAATCTGTGTTTTGTGACCCTGCTCAAGAGAGTGGAGAAGCAATAATCTTGTCAGGGAAACAGTGACACCACCTCTGGTTTCAATCTGTCTGCTTCTCTCAATGTTTGTCTGCCCACAAAGCTTTAGCTCTGAAAGAGCGTCTGCACTCTGCTGCCCTTGGAGGGCCTCACACTTTGGTTTATTGTCAAACCTGTAGAGCTGCGAGTCAGACAGATATTCAGGAGGGAAGACTCAGGGATTTAAAAAGTCCGTCGTTAAATCAGCCGGCAAGTCTGCCATCGGCTCATTCGCACATTCTCTGGAAAACTGAGGGAGTGTGTGATTGATGTTTCAAACAGAGACATAATTGAACACAGCAAGGCATCTAAACGTAATGAAAACCTGTTAATTCATACCAATTTTACAAGATTTGCTCAAAGGGCTAGAGTGCCCTCTTAGGTTAGAGCTACAGATACTCACTTAAACCTGCAGTAGGCAGAATGGTTTTGGCATCATTGGGCAAAAATTCCATAATAACCTTTCAGCATATTGTAATTCAAGTGCTCTAAGAGATAACTAGACTTCTGCACCTCCTCATGGCTCTGTTTTCAGGCTTTTAAAAAATCTAGCACGTGACAGGAGACTTTGGCCAATCACAGGTCATTTCAGAGAGAGCCTTCCTGTTGAGCGTTTCTATTGGCTGTGCTCCGTCTGGCAGGCGGTGCTTGGTATTTCCTCAACTGATCTCAACATGGCTGCCGGGTCACAAACTTTCTCATTTTACAGCTAAACAGTACACTACAAGATGTTTCTGAAAATGTTTGAGGCAAGAAATAGGCATTACAGTAACAGAATGTTGATTCATATTTGATCAGCGCTGCCTAGTTTGACCGTTTGGTCGGAGTTTGTGAGTGATTGACAGCTGCTCAGAGACGGCAGACTCCAGCTCGGCCCTGATTGGTTGTTTTCCTCCGGTCTGTGAAATCTTGCAGATGCCATTAGGAGGACTGGAGGACACAAAGGCACATTATTTTTTTCAGATTACTGGTCTCATGCTCTACTGTCAGGATACAGTGACCGTTTTATAAAAACAACTTTTCTTTAATCAGATTTGCTCCATTTCTACCCACTGCTGCTTTAAGATCAGTTTGAGATGGTTTTTAAAAGGTCATC
This sequence comes from Sebastiscus albofasciatus, assembly GCA_916701655.1. Taxonomy (NCBI): domain Eukaryota; kingdom Metazoa; phylum Chordata; class Actinopteri; order Perciformes; family Sebastidae; genus Sebastiscus; species Sebastiscus albofasciatus. Next base: position 31,822 of record CAKAOI010001997.1, read on the forward strand.
TTAGGCAGCTTTGCTCCTTCCATCAATGTTTTACTACTGAAGGTTTGACACTTTATTAGACCTGCCGCTTGACCCTTTCTAATTTCATCAGTACGCAACTGAGAGAGATTCTGTCTCTCCTTGTATCTGTCTCCTTCTCCTTCATTATTGTCTCCCTGTCAGTGTCAGACAGACACCCAGCGCAGTGTAAATGTCAGAGCTGTTTGTCATAAGTGAATTATTAATGATGACACGCTGAAAAGCCATTTTCCGTGCCACAAAACCATGTGTCTGTCAAACAATTTGCAGAATGGAGACGGCGGTGTTATTGAGAGAGAATGTGTGTCGGGGGGGAACGTTTGTTCACTCGCACGCTCTGTAATAACGTTTTCATTTAATTCAAGCTGGCATATTTGTTTTGTGACAAGGACGTATTTGTTTTGCTGTGTTTAGGGTGGAGAGCTTCTCATTAAGTGATAAAATGATATACTGCTGCGTTCAGTCTCACACTAACCCTCCACCCACCCTCGTTTCTTTCTTTGCTCTCTCTCTCTCTGTCTCTGTCTGTTTTAATGTGTTTGGATGGCAAAACTGCAAGCTGACACGGTTGGTGACCATCACAGAGATGGAGAGAGATCATGAGTTACCAAGTTGTGTGATCCGTCAGTATGATGGTGTCCGAGTTTGACTAAATGTTGCTCTGGGGTGTAAAATGAAAACAGTGAAGGGATGGAAACTGTTTAGGAGTGCAGCAAAGGAAGACAGATACGGAGGGAAGTGAAACTTTTGTGTGAGCGAGTGACCTCACAAGTTCTATAAAGCCCCTGATTAATAACATTTATATTTTATTGCTCTAATTTTTGCATAGTCATTGTTCTCTTAAAGCTGCAGCAAAGATTGATGAAATTAATTAGTGTTTAAAAATGGCTTTAGTGACCACAAATTGTATTATCATATTATATTATCACAATGTCCCCGATTTGATTCTGGTTGTGATCTTTGTTTCATGTCATCCCTGCCTCTCTCTGTCACCATGTACCTATCAATCTCTGTTGTCACTATCAATAAAGGCAGAACAGCCAGCGGTGCTTTGAGCTAAATGCTAACGTCAGCATGCCAACATTGACATTGACAATGTATTCTGTGAATGTGCCTCAATTTCGTCTGCTAGCAAACTACAGAAAAATGCCTAAAAGCATGGGATGCACTACCAACGGGGTAAAGAACCCAGAAATTAGTTTTTATAATCTGCTGAACCGAAAAATCTGAGCCTATAAGGAGACAAAAGTGAGGCATCAGCAGGAAGAATGGAGAAACTGTGGGATCCAGACAATACCTAAGCCTATGTGTGCAGCAAGCATTTTGTACAGTTGTCAGTTTCAGGGTAACTATACTTCTGTAAGTTAAGCTAAAGTATTTTGACAGTATGACACTTGTGTTATAGTGTAATGTGGATGAATCACAAAGCTATGCAGTATTATGTTTGCAAGTGCCTTAATCTGCCTTCAAATGATAAGACATTTGCTCTTCACTCACAGTGAGGCAGGACACAGAGCTTTACAGAGGCAGCAGGTGAAATATGTAACCTCAAAGAGTGCAAAGAACAGCATTCACTGTTTGTGTCACTAAGCAACAACAGTTGCAGCTGTTCTCATTGGTTTCGCTTTGAAAGGTCAGCGGCAGCCAAGGTCAAAGTTGAAATAATATTAACTTTGAGTGGTCCGCCACGCCAAGGGTCACTTTCCACCTACTCGGGCGTCATCACTCTCCCCATAGGAAAACAATGGCACAGCCAGCGCAGAGCGATTTTACCGTTGATCATGTGCGGGCGGTTTTAGCTAACTACAGTAGCTTGCTTACACATAGCTAACATTAGCTTGCTAACAGCGAACTTTCCCATTATCATCTTAGTTATCAACTGCACTCCTGGCAGATATAGTGTGCTAAAATAATCTGATCTTTTCAGTTAGCAATAGGCAGTCTGTCCGCATTCTCAGCCTTTGTTTGCATATTGTGGCGCCGGTTGTTTTCCCCTCTGGTGGGCTCAGCGTATGATGCGTTGCGCTCTGTCTCTATGACAATAGATGTTGAGACATTACACTCACAATACTACAAACCCCACGATGACACTAGAGTAGGGTATCACCAAAGTTATTATAATTCGTCATCTGGGAATCATGATTGTCTGGACAAAATTTTCTGGCAATCCATCTTGTAGATGTTGATATACATTCACCGGCCACTTTATTAGGTAATAAAGTGGCCGGTGCTAGTACCGGGTGGTCTTCTGCTGCTGTAGCCCATCTGCTTCAAGGTTGGACGTGTTGTGCGTTCAGAGATGGTATTCTGCATACCTTGGTTGTAACGAGTGGTTATTTGAGTTACTGTTGCCTTTCTATCATCTCCAACCACTCTGCCCATTCTCCTCTGACCTCTGACATCAACAACGCATTTCCATCCACACAACCACCGTTCACTGGATATTTTCTCTTGTTTGGACCATTCTCTGTAAACCCTAGAGATGGTTGTGCGTGAAAATCCCAGTAGATCAGCAGTTTTTGAAATACTCAGACCAGCCCGTCTGGTATCAACAACCATGCCACGTTCAAAGTCACTTCAATCCCCTTTCTTCCCCATTCTGATGCTCGGTTTGAACTTCAGCAAGTCGTCTTCACCACGTCTAGATGCCTAAATGCATTGAGTTGCTGCCATGTGATTGGCTGATTAGCTATTTGTGTTAACAAAGCAATTGAACAGGTGTGCCTAATAAAGTGGCCGGTGAGTGTATTTCAGATGGGACCAAAGCCAAAGTGATGGACCAACAGATCGATGATGCCATTTTATGATTAAATTGTAAAGAGATGTTGGTTTAGAGCTCAACACCCTCACATGGCCTATATTTTGCCTCAACACAGAGAATCATCTGCATGCCCCCGTTTCCTGTTCCCCATTCATTCAGTATTACAGCCCTAAATGTTACTCCCATGCATCTCTGGGCTCATGCCCTGCTTTATGACACCAGCTACGTCTCCTGAGGGACCCCTTTATGAAATACGGCCTCCACTCCTCCCATTCAACACCACCTGACGGCCGCCCGCTCTCTCATTTACTATTTCACATTCAGATGGGCACACACACTAAAAACATACACACACTGTGCAGCTCTGAGTTGGAGTCGTAATGCAAACGGTTTGCAGGCGCTTGCGTAAGGCATTTATTATCTGTTAAATAATTAATCAGACTATAGATGTGCTGATAAGTCACTTGCTTCAAGCAATATCTTGAAATAATGTTTCAGGCTTCATGCTGGATGGAATTTTATGTGTCATTTTACATTAATTTTTAAGTAAGTGAGTGCGCTCTAAGAAGTGTAGCTGTCTTAACTGTAATTCTGGAAAATAAAACAGGAAGCTGCCTGAGGAACATAAAACTAGATCCAAGTTAGTATCTGAACACTTGATTAAGAAATTCATATTTATTCACCTAGAAGTATCTTCTATCAGCCCCTGTCAAAATAAAAATGAATTCATGTTTGAAAATGATTTTAACTTGATTTACTCGCAGAAAGATTTATATTCGCTGTTGAGCTGGCTACATTTTTCTGTTCAGCTGGTTTGCTGTACAGTTTCTGCTAGGAAAAGCAGCACTTTGTGTTGACCTATACCACTCTGCCCTGTGATATTAAACCATTTAGCAGAGGAAGCAATGTGACCTGCCGACCTGTACGCACACACACACACACACACAAATAAAACACCCTCATGTAATGATGTTTGGCTGGAGAAGTGACAGCTTTTAACCCCTCTTTTTAAAATAGGAACAGGCTATCAGCCAACACGATGAAGGATGTCATTTGGGTTTTGAATGTTCCAGTTGATTTGCCAGGTTGCAAAATGTCAAGTTATAAATAAGAAATCCAATAAAATCACTCCTTCCAGAAACATTTATTTCTCCTGGGAAAAAGAAAATGCAAAAAAACAACATTCTTGAAATGTCATTGCTTCTTTGGTGAAGTTATTATAATTATAATACAGTGTGTGAAGGATTTGGTAGCATCTAGTGGTGTGGTTGCAGATTGCAACCAACAGAGTATCCCTCCGCTTACTCCTCCCTTTCCAAGACTGTGATAACGTGAGCCGCTGAGTGCAAAACCGCGGTAACTACTGCTGCACAATTAATCAAAATTTTATCGAAATCGCAATATGGCCAATATTTGTTGTTTACTTGTTGAAATGTGTGTCAAAATAACATTTTAAATTATATATTGTTGTTCTGCAGAGATGTCTTGGCCTACACTATTTAAGAAAACATCTTTGATGGTACAGATCCCTGCAAAAATCTCACCGTAATCAATTTGATATTTTTTTCAATGGAAATGAGAATAATCATGTAAGATCATATCCCAGTTGTCTCATCATCTCTCATCTCTCATCTGCAACCGCTTATCCCGTTAGGGGTCGCGGGGGGGGCAGGTCGCCAGTCCATCGCAGTATCCCAGTTGTATGTCAGTCAAAATAATCACAATTAGATATTTTTTCGGAATTGTTCAGACTTAGTGGTAATGCCGTTCGCCTCGCTCAACGGCCATCCTTTCCATAATAACACAACTTTAGGAGCAACGGAAGTCACACGGTGGCTGGTGGTAGCACGGTTTTGCACTCTGCAGCTCACGTTACACAAGCGTGTCGGAGAACAACGGTCATGGTGGGTAACGTAAAAACGGGAAAGGCTCTCTCTAGAGCCAGTGTTTAGTTTGTCCGTTCTGGGCTTCTGTAGAAACATGGTGGAGCAACATGACGGACTCCGTAAAGAGTACCCGCTCCCTCTTTAGATATGAAGGGCTCATTTTAAGCTAACGAAAAAACGATTCTTAGTTTCAGGTGATTATACACTAATGAAAACATAGTTATGAATATTATATTCCAGTGTTACACACTGCACCTTTAAAATGTCATTGCTTCTACTTAATACCTTTATGTCAGGATTTAGATTGAAAATATCCACTGAAATATGATAACAGTCCTCCATTCTTCTTTCTGTTATGCCTATGAGCTGCATTCAGGCTGATTTCACCATTTTAGAACACAATTTTAAAACTTACTGTACTTTCATAGAGGTGTGTGTATATGGAAAGACGGTGTGTTTACTTACTGAAACTAGCTAAGCTGTCATGTGCCTCTTTTGACATTAAAGTCCTGACACGCTGAGGAGGATGAATGTGCGCCCCGTCATAGACCTTGAATTCCCTCCCATCCGTTTATTCAAAGCTTCAGATTTAAATATCAAAGATGATTTGCTGTGCTCTGAGAGTTCAGTGCTGTTAGCTTATTGGAGCAAATAATACCTTTGTAGTGCAACAGGATTTCTTTCAGCCATCGACGCTTTCAAGCTAAATGGGCTTAGCAGGGGGCCTTAGCTTGATCTAAATAGCCTTTTTTTTTTTAGATTACAATTCGGTGGTGGGATGTGGAGTATGTGGCCAGCATCAAGATCCACACATTAGCTTTTGTAGGAGACTAATATGCAGGGAAACAAGCCAGAGACACGCCTGAAGTGTGTGTGCGAGATATTCATCACATCCATCCCCCTCACCTCCCCCCAACCAGAGGGAGCCCAAATGTTGCAGCTGCATGACTTATGTTCCTCCAGGAGGGTAGTAGTTCTGACAAATGGGGAGAAGGATGCTGGGTAAGCAAACTGAGTCGTCATCAATATCCAACATAGCAGACTTCAGCGTCCTGTCTGTGACCCCTAGTGGAGCTGCTGGGAACTGCTTACTGCACACAGACAGGCTCATGCATGCATTCATGAGACAAATGGATGGCGTTTTAGCCTGTGTGAAGTAATCATTTGTTTATTATCATGATGCCATTTAAAATTAATGAGTAGATTAAAGATAGAGGCGTCAAAATCTAACTGCAGGGATTCACAGGAGAAGAGGAATAATTGAAATAGATTTTATTGAGAATTATTCATGCAGAGGTACAATGAGAACGAGAAAGTGACACCTCACATATGTAAAGCTCTTTTTAGGTTTAATTTGGCACACTTGAACGCCCCCTGCATGCTGAATCATTGATAAAGAGACGCAGCGGCTGAGACTGCAAGCACACAGAGAACTGATGAATCATTCCTCCATCTTATTCATCGCAAGCCAAAGTTTGATTTAATCCTGCGTGCGTTAGATTAGCGTTGTTTGGCCCGCCAGAGGCCATTCATAATCCACAGTCTTAGTGATTCACTGCTCCTTCAGTGGAGCTCTTCTGCGCAATATGTTTTTCAGATCAGAGCAGCTGCCACTTAAGAAGCCATTAGGTAATGACGTGGGGAAAGACTGTCGTGTGGAGTGATAAAATCAAGAATACCCAATCTGCTGGGACAGTTTTGGTAATCTGAATATCCACCAGCCTACCAGCCTCCTGGTTATGACTAGCAGACCCCTCACACACCTCTGTGAGAAATTTACAGCTGCCTGTTGACAGTATTGATCTGTCTGGCTGCCAGTTTGATTATTAACGCCCTTTTCAGTCACTCTAATTTTGAGCCAGATAGATATATGGACTAATGGATGGTTTAATTTAAAAAGTAAATAGCTGCAGCACCAATCAGTCACTGAGAAATCCTTATTCATGGCTTTTCTTGATTAACCCACCTGCTTCCTGCTCGCTGTATATTATGATGGATTTCCATCATCAGGATTTAATGGTTTTTTTGCACCACGTTTCTGAAATTTTTGGCCTAAAAAAGGTCTCCAAACAACTGACCATAAATGCTGTTGTGTAATAGAAACATTCCTCAAATCACCTAAATGTGTTATTTTCGTCGAACAAGAAAACCACATTTTCAGGTGTTTATTCTGCAGACTTATGTTTTCCTCCTCTCAAGCTACTTTCAGCTCTTTTATATGAAATTTGACAGAGGAAATGCTTTCATTGCCTAAACAGGCTGAAAAATGGATCAGGATCAGGCTTATAAATTGGTAACAGGATAGCAGTCCAAACAGTCAAATAAATCCAAGAGGGCACGACTAGTGAGCAGGTCGGGAGCAGGGGTGGATGAAGTACCTGAACGCCACACTTGAGTAAAAGTACAAATATCTAGCTAGAAAATTACTTTACTAGAAGTTTAAATCACCTATTAGAATATTACTTGAGTAAAAGTCTTAAAGTATCTGATATTCACTGTACTTAAGTATCAAAAGTAATTTTCTGATATTAAATGTACTTGTTTTGAAAGTAAAAGAACAAGTAAATGCTGTTAATAAAAGAGCAAGCAAGTCAGAATATGAGTGTTCCTCTTAACATGTACACCACCTGAAAAATGGAGGCTACGTTACACTTGAAGAAAAATTAGGTCTTCACAACTTAAAGGATTTAAAGAACTAAATCCAGTTTTTCCTTCCCTCATAGTCACGAGTAGCATGTAGAGTGATCTGTCAGGCAGCCTGTCTGGACTTGAGCGGAAATCGAAACTGAACTACGGCTTTGACAGCACTTTGTTTACACTTGCCCATCACGTGAATGATGTAACTTACAAACTAGGACTACTGATTCACCAATCCTGCTTGCAATAGAAATGAGTAACAAGGATGCTCAAGGGAAATGTATTGAAGTAAAAGTAGATATTGTATTTAGGAAATATAGTGGCGTAAAAGTGAAAGTTGACAGAAATATAAAAACTCAAGTAAAGAACAGATACTCCCAAAAAATACTTAAATACTGTAACAAAGTATTATTACTTCGTTACATTACGCCACTGGTCAGGAGCATGTGGAGATGGGCTGGTGTAAATACTGTGGAGGGTAATTGTGGGGGATGAGGAACAGGTGAGCAGGTGGATGTAAGGGTCAAGTGACTGGGATGCATATCAGGGAGAAATGAGCGAGGATGCACAGGTGTGTCCTACATGGGAGTCTTTTCGTATTAAAGCGGCGTGACAATGGACAGCTGATGCAGCTGTGCCACACGTCATATTTAATTGACGTTGCTTTAAAATGACGGCTCCAAAGCACGGATGTCTCATTTTGTTGAACGCCTGTTGCCTCAACTCCTCTCTCCTCATCGTCCTCCTCCGCTCGCTTCTCAGGTGGGAAGGACTAAGAAGTGAGGAAAGGAGGCGAGGAAAGAGATAGAGGGAGGGACTGAAGGGCAGACTGAGAAAAATACAAACAACTGAGGCAGCTTTTGTTACAGTAAATGGCTTTTATATGGTTCACAGCCAGGAAAAAAAAATATCCTCCTAATGTTAATAATTTGTATAAAAATATAGAAACATGTCTAACCACAATGTTGACAGACAATAGCATCAATTCTTAGACATCCCCCTGTACTATGAACTCAAAATATACAAACTGATGAATTTCCTGTTCCATTAAATGATGTAGTACCTCTATTTGTCACTAGATGGAGATAATTGCTCAGCAATCCTGTTTCTATCATCCTTGACTTTATTCAAAGAAAGGGTTGTGCAGCATTAGACAGATTTTAGGATACATGATATGACAGTAGTGTTAGTACAAATTAGTGTCAGACTGATATACGAAGACGTAATTGGCCTTTTATTAAATATTAAATATTAGCCTGAAATGTCATCCACCTGCACTACGATGGAGGTACATTAAAACAGCCTGTTAAACCTACCATGATGTTCCATTTTCTTTGCACAATTGATTCCTTCATTAACCGTTTGATTATGTCTTTCATAACTTGATTCTTCATTTAAAGACGTAATGTTTCCCAGAGTTTTCTGTATCATTAGTGTCATGTATCACATCTCAAGAAACTGGTATTAAAAGGTCAAATCTTTGATCCAAATGTCACCCCAATTGATCGTTTTTAATATATTTCCTACTAGAAGGACAAACATTAGACAAAAATTATCAAAAATGATAGATAAAAGATTGTTTTTCCACCTCGCAATTATTATAAGGGCATTAAAACTACTATGCTCGTAACATTAACTCCACAGCGTGATGCCAAAGGCTGCACTACAGCGTTTTTATCTGCTGCTCAACTTCCTTGGGCCTCAAAAGCTGTGTAAAGCTTGTATGAATGAATCTCTCAAAAACAATTTGGTCATTGTACGGCTAATCCTCTTCCAAGTCTCACCACAGAAGATTCAGTACATGAGGAGGAAAAAGATGCAGCTGTCTGAAACTCCTGAAACTCTTTATCTTTCTAAATTAAGTCACTTAAATTAATCGAGTATCTCAGTACAGCCGTATAAATGTCAGTGTTTGTTTGTTTTGTTATCTGGTTGATGCTCGCAGCGCACCATTCACTGCCCAACTGTTGCTTTGACCACTCTAAACTTGCAATATGACAGAAACCAGGTTAGCAACATGCTTGCAGACGGAGTCGTTTGTCTGGAGACAACGATCATAACTCAGCCCCCCCGTGGGGAGCGATGATTTATATAGCTTATTCCATAAAATCTAGGGTTACGGCGACAGATTCACAGGGCTGAGAATAGGGGGCATGTCAGTTCAGTTGCTAGGAAACAAGTAGGAGGAAGACAACAGTCGAAGGCAGAAATCTGGGTTGGGTCGAGAGAGAGAGAGAGAGAAAGAGGGAGAGGGAGAGATAGGGTAAGACAGCTGTAGAGATAGAGGAGGGTGAGAGAGAGAGTAAGACAGAAAGAGAGACAGGGAGAGAAATCGTGCAGCAGGGTAAATGTGTTTCATCATATTTTCTTTGGGCGCTGATCAAGGCCACGAAAAAAAGCAACAGTGCTGCTATTTCCATGCTGAGACGACTATTGATTCTGCCAAACCCACTTGTAATTATTCCTGTTTTTATGATCAAAAACACGTTACCAATGTAAAGCCCAGAAATTCAAATCGTGGCTGTTGTATCATTAACACACACCCAGACACATGCAAAGCCACACATACAGTACTCTCTCACACACATACACATAAAAGTCCTCTCATGTTCCATCCATTACCATCTCAATGAAGCTAAATATAGTCCAATCCCCCAGCCTCCTTCATCTCGCCACATCAATAGGTCTGGCTTCGTCGTCTGTCTGTCCTTCTGCGTTTGCCCGGAGCGTTTCTGTGTCATGTTGAATTCTGAAGTCTGGCCGATGGCACACTGACCCAGCACAGCGGTTATTTTTGGGGAAATTAATAGGTTTAAGCCTGATATACAAGCTAATTAATGGGAACACTTGACACATACTGACACTGTGTAAAGTAGTAGGTGTTGTTGTAGGTGAATAATATCCAAAGTAATATATTTTTTGTAGTAAAAATGTGTTTAAATTACTGGCTTGTTGGGAAGGAGGCTAAATAACGCTCCAAACTTACATTAAAGTCTGGCAAGGAAAAACTGGCTATGCCATTTCCAAAGGGGTCCCTTGACCTCTGACCTCAAGATATGTGAATGAAAATGGGTTCTATGGGTACCCACGAGTCTCCCCTTTACAGACATGCCCACTTTATGATAATCACATGCAGTTTGGGGCAAGTCACAGTCAAGTCAGCACACTGACACACTGACAGCTGTTGTTGCCTGTTGGGCTGCAGTTTGCCATGTTGTGATTTGAGCATATTTTTTATTCTAAATGCAGTGTCTGTGAGGGTTTCTGGACAATATGTGTCATTGTTCTGTGTTGTTAATTGATTTCCAATAATAAATACATACATACATTTGCATAAAGCAAGCATATTTGCCCACTCCCATGTTGATAAGAATATTAAATACTTGACAAATCTCCCTTTAAGGTACATTTTGAACAGATAAAAAATGTACAATTAATTTGCAATTAATCACGATTAAATATTTTAATCGATTGACAGCCCTAGTTTAAATTCATTACTCAAATTATTCTATTATCAATTCAATACAGTTGGTCAAACCATGTGGTCATCCGTGTCTCCAACTGTTCTCCAAGCTCATTTCTACTGGGAATATTCAGTTTTTTTTACATTTGCCAATATGGTTATGTTTCCACTCATACTAATTAGTTTGTCAGACATTCAGCAGCGTACATCAGCTGTGAGGACAGACTGTGTGAACAGATTGTTTTTGTGCTGATGCATTCCTGCATTTTCTAGCAGTCCATGATTATTGTCTCTGGTTTTAAGCCATATTTATGAAATGAAATGCAAAACCAGGCTGGATTTCAGTCCAAGCATAATGGAAGCTCAATTAAATTTAATTTAAAATTGAATCAGTTGTGTGACGGCCTTCTGCTTGGTGCTTCTGTCTCAGTAATCAACGACACACCTGTGCCCGGTGTGCCCCATATATACTGTATAAGGCAGAGCAGCAGCCAGTCTGTGGGCAGATCTCTTGTGGCTTTTTGGTTCCTTTCTCTTGGTTTTACAGCACAACACCCATGCATCACTTTTCCACTCATCCACTCCCTAAACTATACGACTTTACAGATTCCTATCTATCTGTTTGACTTGTTTTGATTATTTTGTAGATTATAAATTACTTTATTCGTTAGTACACCAGTGTGTCTCTCCTGTTTTGTGTGTTAAAATATATGCTTCTGAAGAGCAGGTGCAAATTTACACAGGTATAAGGTAAGGTGGTGGTGGGGAGAAATAAAAGAGACAGAGAGCAGTAGTTCACAATAAATGAAAACGATATATGACTGTGTTAAACAACAAACAAAGAGCAGACAGGGAGTTATGGCTCTACCTGTGGTCATTAATCCTCAACTTAATGTTGAATTTGTTGTTCATTGAGCTGCTGCCTCACTATGGCGATGGCAAGTGCACTCTTAGGATATATAAAACTGTATTTTGAAAAACTCAAAACCCAGTGAATGTCAGCCATTGTCATCATCTCGTTCCAACTGTCTTTTTCGGACTTTTGCAGGGCAGCCCCCTTCCGTGTTTTTGTGGTGCACCCACTCTGCTGTCATTGGAGTTTTTGGATTACAAGTTAAAGTTTCTCCTTGTCAGTACACCTGCTGCTTTTGCAGCTATCCCTTGCAAACTGTGTGAAGTGTAGCTAGTAAATCCAACAGAATGTGCACTCAACTAGAGTTATCCTGTCCAGTTATTTGCGCAATCATCCTTAAATGCAGGAAACATAAAGGAGAGTGGTCGACATGACTGCTCTGCAGTCAATACTGTAGCACTCTGCACATGACTGCTATTGTAAGGTACAACACAGGTTGTACCTTACAATAGTCAAACTGAGCTTTTAGGCTGTTGTCTGAAATGAGACACCCTCTGTGTTGTGAATGATGAATCACCGTGAAAGTTGACTGAATGTTGGGCATGTTGAAAACTTGCTCTGACAAAGGTCTTTGTGACCAAAAGCTTAGATAATACATTTGGTTCAATGATGATAAGTGTGCAGATGTGTTTGCATCCAACTTCATGTTTTGTGGTAGTGTGTGGCAGTTTTGGAATTCATAGATGTATTAATTTTCTATTTGACATTATTTATAGTGTTGTGTCTTCAGTTAATGAAATGCCTCTTGATATTTTATGATGTATAATAAACTGCAGAATATGTGCTTGAATGCTCTGATGACTAGTCTGATGACATGACATTGATAACTAAATGTTGTAAGTACAGTTGTTGCAGCAAAATTGGGTAAGACCACTTTGTTGCTCACTTTGTTGCTCATATCTCAGCAGTCTGTGGAAACTGGACAACATCATCTCTTCACGGATGTCTTGTTGCTATAGAAACTAATCTGACAGTGACAGATAGATAAACTATTTTATGTTCGGTTAGCCTTGCAAGAGTAGTAAAAAGTGTGTTCAGAAAACCAAGATGGCGACGGCCAAAATGCCAAACTCAAGGCTTCAAAAGTCTACAAACCAATGTGTGACGTCACGGTGACTACATACACTTCTTATATACAGTCTATGGCCCATCCAAAGCCTTCATGTCTCTGGATTAAGAACCATACAACACACTGCACTACCCAGGATCCTTTGGTGCAAGGGTTCTCATTAAACATGTATAGAGTTCAAACGTCCTAACTAAATGAAATGAAGACTGAGCTCTAGTTACAACATAGGTGTAGTGGAGCACTCTAAAACAAGTATGAAACTCTTTAATGTTGTTGATGTTCTGATCATACTGTGTGTTGACCTGTTCTTTTATACCCGCACATGTAAAGCCCCTCTCTTGGCTGTCAACAAGTGCTTTCTCCACACTGATGAAAATGTGTTGACATGTCTTACTCAGACAGACACACAGATTCCTTATCTGACGTCTCTGTCTGTCTGTCTGTCTCACAGCACTGTGTAAATAATGTTTCTTCAGCTGCATGCGTTACTCACTACACTAGCTGCCAGCACTCACTCCTCCAATTACACTACTTGTCATTTAGTCAATGATTAATGTTTTCTTTTTCTTTCCCTTATTACCGTTCAACTACCTGACTTGGTTTCAAACTAAAGTGCTCCACAAAGGAACAAAAATGAGAAACACATACATAAACAGCCGGAGGTGTGTGTGAATACAAGTCTATCAGTTAGTACGTGATCCATTCAGAATACATTTATAAGATCCAGACTGTACAAGCTTCATTGTGTCACCCAAGAAGTGAAGATAATAGTTTTTTACCTTTAGTTTGTGCTGTTGAACATTTTGTAAGAGAAGACGTTCCTTTCTTCTAGATTGGATGTGTTTTTCTTGTTCTGTAGTTAAAGGAACAGTGTGTAACAATCGGGGATCTATTAGCAGAAATATAATATAATATTCATAATGTTTTCATTAGTGTATAATCACCTGAAACAAAGAACCGTTGTGTTTTCGTTAGCTTAGAATGAGCCCTTCATATCTACATAGGGAGCGGGTCCTCTTCACGCAGTCGGCCATGTTGCACCGCCATGTTTCTACAGTAGCCCAGAAAGGACAAACCAAACGCTGACTCCAGTAAGAGCCATTCACATTTTTACGTTACTTGAAGGCCACCGTAGTTCTCCGACACAGAATACAAAACCATGGTAACGCCAGCCGCTGTCTGACTTCTGTTGAACCTAAAGTAGTATTATGGTAAGGATGGCCTCTGAGCGAGGTGAACGGCATTACCACGGTTTTGCACTCTGCGGCTCACGTTACGGCAGTCTTGGAAAGGGAGGAGTGAGCGGAGGGGTACTCAGTTGGTTGCAATCTGGAACCACACCACTAGATGCCACCAAATCCTACACACTGCACCTTTAAGAGATTTTTTTAAACTCTCTGCTCCAAATATACAGTATGTCCTGCACTGCTGTTTTACACACTATATGTGGTGCTGTTGTCCTTGCTGAGTTGGCACATGTCAGGAAACTGAAGTTGTCATAAGGTTTCTGAATCTGATATTTATAGCATAATAATAACTGAGCTTCACAATACCTTATTAATGTGTCATCTTCCAAATCCCCGTTGGACTAGGTTGCAAAAATCAAGACTCATCATACAAACTAACCAAATGCAAAATCATCAACGGGCAATCTTTGTCAATTATAGCCTTGTTGAGGAAATGTGCACTGGCAATAAATTGGCCATCCTGGTTGTGTCTGTTGTAGATGTCATCTATTTTTGGTTTTGTGTGGACAGTAATCGCAACACGTGAAAAGCCATGTGAGCAAAGGAGCTTGGTGGAAAGCTGTTGGCTGCAAATGTTCACATATGACAACCGAACATGTGTCAAGTGAATTTACAAGTGGGCTTTCAAATGACTCTTCTTTCCTCGGGGTTAAGAAGCCAATTTAGTTACAAGACTATTAAGCGAGAAGCGTGATAATGACCAGGTTTGAGATACAAGCCCGCCAGGTATCTCCGTTCACTTGTTCTATTTTGGAATTGAAATCTTTGTTCTCACCTCCGTCCTGTGTCACTAAGTCCCATTACCGGAGCAGGGACTGTCAACCTGCTGTCATGACAGCAAGTAACCTTGGTAACCCCGTGTTCCTCGGCTAGATTTTTGCAAGCTAGACGTCTCTAACAGCTAGGAGAGGATTTTCTAACATTGACAACACATCTCAAATTAAATGTCTCCACCAATATTTACTTTACTTTAGATTACTCACATTTATTACCAAATAGAAAGGATACTCACCAGACAAAGGGATTTTCACAACCTGGCAACCCAAATATTATTCTTGTTAATGGCTTATAACTGATCCATAAATCATTAGTAAAATGTTTATTAGCCACCAATGAAGCCATTAGTTACAACTTACAAGGTCTTTATACCTGAGAGCCAGTGGTGTCAGTTTAAATGTTTTGTTGTCTCGGTCAAAGCTGAAGTGATTGGTTGATGAGAGCCTTTCAGAAAAGACACTTTCAGTTGGGTTCAGTCACAGTCCTTCTATAAAATAACCTTTTTATTAATTAGAGAAAGAACTACTGACTCAAAAGCATCATCTACAACAAAGAGGCTCCACCAGCTCGCTTTCTGCCTTTTTCCAAGAAAGAGCCATCATCCCTCCACCCTAATCATCCCTGTTGCTAACGCCTAATTACCATAATTCACCCCTCACCTCTCAGCCAAGAGAGCTGTGGCTGCTTCACGCTCTCCTCCTGGCAGAAAACAATGCAATGGTTTCACTGTTGCACAGAGGAAGTGGCAGAAGTAACATTTCTATCACACTTCGCTGAGGCCGAAATAACAAAAAGCAAGTAAAATGTTATTTTTCTTTCAACAGTTTTTTTTTTTTTTTTTTGCCTCATGACTGGAGGAGACCGTTCTAGGACAATTTGTACGTTTCTTCTCACCATTTATAATGAGCAGATGTCAGAAATCTGTCTGTTATGTCTTCTATTTTTAATGCCCATAATGTGTTGGAGCACTAATGAGTTGGAGGCCACACACCATTGATCACTGCCTTCGTCATACCACCATCACTAAATACCCATCAGTGTCAGCGTCTCTCTCCTGTGGTTCGTCTTCTCTTTCACTTCTGTTTCCATCAACATCAGCTTACTGGTGAATTTAACTTATTTACTTCACACTGATTCTCTCAGCTTGATGCTCTTTGAGAATAAAAGCTTTCATTCAGGCATACAGGCTTTATATCTTTTGGGCCTTTTGGGCACTGTAGTTTTTGGCAATTGTTATTGAAATAAAAGTAAATATAGCATGGACGGTTTTCAGCCATGGATTAATACACATCTAGTATTTACAGCAGCAGGACGGTGGGCAGCAGTATGTGTGATTGACTCAAAATAAACGTGTTACGCACACACAGTACAGTGCCCATGTTCATTATAATGAAGGAACATGTTATCCACCACAAAGGTGTGGTTCACTGAGGTGTTTTAAGCAGACGGCAATGTCAGTCTATAAGTCAATCCACCACTTTAGTTGAGACTGAAATATCTCAACAACTATTGGGTAGGTGGACTTTTTCTATAGCGCCTCCAGGTTCACACTTGTGGTTTTGAGTGAAATCTCTCAACAACTATTGGATGGATTGCCATGAAATTTAGTACAGATGTACCCCATAGTATGACCTGTTACTATTTGGGTTATCACTCAAAATACCTGCAAACTAATGACATTCACCGCCTCAGTTTTATTTTGTTTTTAGTGCTACTTAGGAAAAGTTTGTTTCCCAACTTAGATGTTAGCATTATTATTGTGAGATTGTTAGCATGCTGATATTAGCATTTAGCAATACACAAGCCAGCCTGCTTTTCTGGCTATTCTGACCTACAATGCTCAATACTGTGCAGCAGATGTATGAGCAACAGAGTCAAAGTTCAAGGCAAAATATTATGATGAAGTGCAACATTACGTACTTTGTAAGCTGCAGTATGTATTAAAAAGAAAAAGTATGTGATTTGGAACGTAGCCTAAGTGTTGTTGGATAATAATGGAGGACTGTGGCACAAAGGAGGAAGCTATATCAGACTTTGGCTACACAGATAAAAACTTGTTTGTAGAATCAATTCAGCATTGGTTTGGCTCTTTTCAAGGTGATTTGTTGACAACAAGAGAAATGAAGAATATCATCAGACTCTTTAAAGCTAATCACCTTAATTATTGCTTGATCTATGCTCATTTTTCTCAGATCTGTTTTCCTATATCCCCCCCTCCCCTGTTCATTGTGAAAATATCACATCCTCATGAGAGTAGATGTGATCACTTCCAGCCAGCACACAGCAGCACTCCTCCCCCTCACTATCACGGCTTTGCAATAGCAGGTTCTGAACCCTGTAATTAGCCAAAGATGCTCGCTGCTGTCCCTCCTGAGTGTCTTTGCTGGCCGCTGGTTTGATTTCACAACAGGTGTTTACTCCCCTCCAGGCTCCATGCCTGAACAGCATTCAGTTAAATATCACCCTCTTCAAATGGCCAGTCAGTCACATGAATCCAAGTGATCCAACATTACACCTTTAATATCTTTACAAGAATTTTAAGCACATTTTCTGCAAAGGCATAAAGTGGGTGAAGGTCTTAATATGTGGATAACAGGTTTACATGCTGTCGGCTATAATTGGTTTACATAATCTCTCCTCGTCAAGATGGAGGCATCTAATATTTGTTTACATTACATTGTGGCTTTATCAATTGAACTGTGTTTATTGTCTGTTAACACACGGTTTGTTAACTCAATCAGCACATATTAAAGGGGACATATCATGCTAATTTTCAGGTTCATGCTTGTATTTTGGGTTTCTATTAGAACATGTTTACGTGCTTTAATGTTCAAAAAACACATTATTTTTCTCATACTGTCCGTCTGAATATACCTGTATTCACGCTCTCTCTGAAACGCTCCATTTTAGTACATTTCAACGGAATGGCAACGAAATTGCGTTGCTAGGCAACAGCTTGGGTCCATGTGTACTTCCTGTCAGCTGATGACATTCACATACACTGTAACAGGAAATAAACTGGGACACATTTAGAATGTTTACATTTAAAACTGTGAAATGGTCTAAATACTGTATATTTGTGACATCACAAACGGACAGAAATCCTAATGGCTTGTTTCAAACGAACAGTTTTTGAATACTGGCTTGTGTGTATTTCTCCATGGATTGAGTGTTTTGATATTTTAAAGGGACTGTTTGTAACTTTTACAGGTATAAATCTACCGGGTCGGGATCCCATGCGCGCTCGCTTATGCGCGCTCGCATGTGGCCGGAGTCTTTCCTCTGCCTGCCTGCCTTCACCCATACACCGCGCGCGTTCTCGCTGTCTCGCTCCACCTCTAGACGTGACCACGCGCTCAATACACACTGCAGGAAAGTTAGTTTAGCTCTGAGAATATCTAGTGAATATACAGTGGACGTTTGTGCAGAAATAAATGCTGCAGCTCCTCCAGACCAACAGAGGTTTTCAGTGTCTTGTGAAGTGACGAGGCTCCGCAACAAGAAACGTTGATTTAATGGCCACAGGTGTCGCTGTTAACAAGCATTTCTGAAAGTTACAAATAGTCCCTTTAAACCTGCTTTATAATATAAAATATATGAAAATCTCACTTTTTACAATATGGGACCTTTAAAGTGCATGTGTGGGGTTGGACAGAGGTTAGGAGAGCTGCCTGTCTGTCTCATGAGAAGACACTGTTGTTGTCTCCTCCTGCTCTTCTCTTGGTGTGTGCAGGTCTAAAGGGAGACACTTCTCTCAGCATCATACTGCAGACAAGACGGATTGAGGGTTTTATTTTCCTCTGCGTAACATGTAGTTGTTTTGTTCGCGTTGTTTCGGGGAAAAACATCGTGGATATGGAAAGTTTTTTTCCCCTGGTCGTCCTCTTTTACGCACGCAGCAGTACAGAAGGATAGTGCTGCTCTGGTGGTAGGTGGTCAACAGAGAAGAAGACAGAGGAGTGATGTGCTCTGAATTACTCAGAGGAGGACTAGTTTATTTAAAAACCCCATGCATGGACCAACCTGCTCTTCTGAGGATGGCTGAAGACGTGACCTGTTGCAGCTTTTATTCTTTAACATATTAAGTGTTTGGATGGAGGAAAACGCTGCGTAATGACTCACAGACGACGGGTTGTTAAATGAGGCGAAATTGATTTACTTTTTTTTGGGATTTGTGTCCTTTTGTTTTTACGCAGAGCGCACTTGGACTGGAGAAAAAAAACCTCATGAATGTTTTTGAACCGATTTTGAAGTTGAGAAACACTGAGTTGCGTGTTTTTTAGAGAATAAAACAGATGATGGACTAAAAACTGGTCAGGATCTTCTGCCACACCGAGCGCAGCACCGCGCCCTGCTTTCTGCTTTCTAGGAGACTAAAAACCTCCTTTTCCTTCTCCTCTCCTCTCCATCCCTCCTCTCCAGAATGGCCCGGTTCGGAGACGACGTCCCGGGCTTGTTGAGCTCAGGAGACGGAGGATCCGAGCGCAACCGGACCCGAGATGGAGCCGCCGTGTCCACAGGTGGCATCTCTCCTGCAGCCTTCAAGCAGACCAAAGCGCAGCGAGCCAGAACCATGGCCCTGTACAACCCCATCCCAGTCAGGGAGAACTGCTTCACCGTCAACAGGTCACTCTTCATCTTCGGAGAGGACAACGTGGTCAGGAAGTATGCCAAGAAAATCATTGAGTGGCCATATCCTTTTTTTTCCTTCTCTGCTTCATGGTGTAAAAATGAAACATACAAACACATTAATCCAGAGATGTGAGAGAAGGAGTCATGTAAGGAGTGAAGGTGGGTACATTTATTTATTATTCAACAACAGAACAGAGAAAAGGAAAAACAAAACAGTCAATATACAAAGAGAAATATTGTCAAACTGAGTCCAAATATTGCAGAAAGGGGCCCCAAGATTCTTCCCATTTATGTTGACATTTTAAATTATTGGCCAGCAATTTCTCCATGTGGATAACTGAGACCAATTCATGCAACCAGTTTCTGAAGCAAGGTGGAGTTGGTGTCTTCCAGTCTTTGAGAATAAGTTATATAGAGTTGTTTGAATATGTAAAGGGAGAGTTGAGGAGTCCTGTGAGGATCCAAAAAGAGCCAAGTCTCTGTCAGGAGAGAGAGTCCTTTGATAAAACCCCAGAAAAAAAGAAAAAGATTCTTAACTAAAACTGATAAATTAATGGACAGTTCCAAAATAAATGCAACAATGTACAATCAGGTGATTTACATTTATCACAAATTGGAGACACAGAGGGGTGCAATTTATGTAACATGACTTTAGAATAATGAAAACGGTGAATTTAAACTTTAAACTGAATTCACCTATGTCTGCTATTTACATTACTGTGTTCCAGTTTAACAAAATAAACAAGAACAAGGGTCTCATATTTGAACAAGTGTACACAATGTCCCAGAAGACAAAAGCCCTTAAACAGCCCAATTCTGTTTATTGTCTGTCCTCTAATAGAGAAGCTATGGAGACTTACAGCACCATGGACAGCACACACAGGGCAATGCATGAGAACAATTCAACCACAACACACTCTCTCACACACAGACAGACAGACAGAGAGAGACACATGAGTTCAGTCTAGGAATTGAGTGATACATTACTTTTTGGTTTCTTTAATTGCTTCATTCATTTTAATACAATCCAATACTGCACAACAGGAAGTTAGGTTGATTGATAAATTTAGATTAGGTTGTGAAAAAACATGTAAACACATTCATCCAGAGATGTGTGAGAAAGGAGTCATGTAAGGAGTGAACGTGGGTAAAACTGTGGTGTCAGTTTAAATGTTTTGTTGGTTTGATCAAAGCTGGAGTTGATCGGTTGATGTGAGCCTTTCAGCAAAGACACTTTCAGTTGGGTTCAGTCATAGTCCTTCAATTAAAATAACCTTTTATTAATTAGAGAAAGAACTACTGACTTAAAAAAAGCATCATCTACAACAAAGAGGCTCCACCAGATCACTCTCTGCCTTTTTCCAAGAAAGGGCCATCATCCCTCCACCCTAATCATCCCTGTTATTTGTTCCAAATAAACAAGAACAAGAGTCTCATATGTCCACAAGTTGTACACAATGTCCCAGAAGACAAAAGTCCTTAAACAGCCCAATTCTGTTTAGTGTCTGTCCCCTATAGTTTCTCTGTGTAATAGAGAATCTATGGAGACTTTCAGCACCATGGACAGCACACACAGGGTAATGCATGAGAAAGATTCAACTACCACACACTCTCTCACACACAGACAGACAGAGAAAGACACATCTGAGTTCAGTCTAGGAATTGAGTGATACATTACTTTTTGGTTTCTTTAATTGCTTCATTCATTTTAATACAATCCAAATACTGCACAACAGGAAATTAGGAATTGATAAAGTAGACTAGATTGTGAAAAAACAAGCATTAAATCAGACTTTTTGAGTGTACCAGTGGCATTACTTTACTATTTTATATATCCAAAAGGGGATGGAATTATATATTAGTTTGGCTCAGGTTATGATAATAGCTATATCTAGACACAAACTAGTGCAGAAGGGGGAGGGGGGAGGTGTCAGTGGAAAGTGGATTAGAGGAACACACAGGAGTTTCTCTGTTTATGGCTGTAAATCTTTTCTGTCAACAAAAGGCTATGAAGACCTGCTGTAGCCACAACACACTCCTGATGAGTTATGTGCAGTGAATATATCAAGCTCAGCCAGAGCTACAACGATTGGACGATTAATCAGCAACTATTTTGATTATTGATTAATCGTTTTGGTCATTTTTTATGCAAAAATATCAAATATTCTCTGGTTCCATCTTCTCCATTGTGTTTGCTCTGTTTTATATCACTGTAAACTGAATATATTTGAGTTTTGGACTGTTGATCAGACAAAACAAGACATTTGAACACATCTCTTTGGAAACTCAGATTGGCATTTATGTGCTATTTTATGTTTTATTGTGAAGAGTGGCAACCCTGAACTCAACCACTCATCACAACCCGAACAACTAAAATGTATCTGTCACTATCTGCTATTAAATTAGAGTGTAGCATTATCCAAATCTGTATTACATAACATTTAATTGATTTTCAGTAATGCTCTTACATTATTTGGCTGCTTTCTCAAACCCACTGACTTGCTCTTCCATTACTTACTGAAGAGAGAGCGACTGCGTTATTTCCTCTGCCTGTTGCTGAGCAGGACGACCACACGCATGTGACCATTGGTGGCGTGTTCGTGCTGCCGCTGTGCAGCTCACCAGGTGTCCGGGCCAGGTGTGGCCTCTTCTCTGCTATTGTTCTGCTCCATTCAACAGCTTCCTGACTGACTGACTGGCCTACTGCTCATTATAAAAACCCAGCAAATAGAATGAGTGGGCCCCTATTGTTGATCCCTGTCTATTGTTGTTTTCTCTGGGCTTGCCCATCTATTGAGGTGATTAAAAATAGACACGGGATGAATTTCAATCAACAGCTGAAGGAAAAAAGGGTTGAAGTGTGTGTGTGTGTGTGTGTGTGTGTTAGTTATCGTATTACAGATATTTCAGCCCCTAGGGGCTTTGTCATAACCAATAACGAGGCTATAACTGCACCTAGAGACTCATCTTATACTCAGGAATACAATTTAAATCCAAATATTGAGTGTGTTGTAGTGACCAGAAGGAAAGCAGCCAGACTGAATAACCTCCAGGTTAATCTGCTGTTGTGGAGGGAGTGTCTCATTACATCTAATGAGCTCTACTGTATCTGATTAACAGACATTAACAGGAATTATATGTAATGATGTCTGATTGCAGTGTCACATGCTATTACAACAAGTCATCACTCACTATTATACTCATACTATATTATATTGTTTGCTAATATGGTTTTGAAGGGAGGGATGCTGAGCTGAGTGTTTCTGTGTTCTGGTTCAGGCTCTTTCCAATAAATATGATAACCAATAAATACACAAGTAAGCACAAATAAGAAAATGTATTGTACATATAAAGACATATAAACATGTAAGCAATGATACACACACATTTCTATACTTGTGAGGACCCTCATTGACTGAATTCATTCTTTAGCCCCTTACCATACCTTACCTTACCTTAATGCTCAGTGGTTGAAGAAGTATTCAGGTCTTTTACTTCAGTAAAAATAGTTTACCCAGCATGCTAAATTATACTTAGACCTGCAATAACTTTCTTTGGCCACTTGGAGGCAAGTTGTAAACACAACTTTGACATATCATCATCCTTTAGAGGTACTGTTTGTAACATTTCAGGGGATCTATTAGCAGAAATTGAATATATTATTCATACATTTTCATTAGTGTATAATCACCTGAAACTAAAAATAGTTGTGTTTTCATTAGCTTAGAATGAGGCCCTCATAGGGAGCAGGTCCTCTTCATGGAGTCCGCCATGTTGCTCCACCATGTTTCTACAGTAGCCCAGAACGGACAAACCAAACACTGGCTCTAGATAGAGCCTTTTGTGTTTTTATGTTACCTGAAGGCCACTGTAGATCTTCCACACGCTTGTAAACCTACGATAACGTGAGCTGCAGAGTGCAAAACCGTGGTACCGTCAGCCGCCGTCTGACTTCTATTTGCTCCTAAAGTAATGTTATTATGGTAAGGATGTCCTCTGAGCGAGGCGAACAGTGTTACCACAGTTTTGCACTCGGCGGCTTACGTTACCACAGTCTTGGAAAGGGAGGAGTGAGCAGAGGGGTGCTCAGTTGGTTGCAATTTGCAACCACACCACTAGATGCTGCCAACCCCAATACTGTACCTTTAAGCTAATATGGTGAACTTGTTAGCAAACAGTTGCATATTTCCACATCTGGCAGTTACGGAACAGCTTTCACTGGCCACCTAGCGCGTCCAACAATGTTTACGCTCGGTTTTTGGTCTCTACCTTAGCTCTACTATAGCTTCCAAATCCTCCCCTATGTTCACCAGCTAGATGCTAACTGTGTCTGTTTGCTGTTTGGTGCTGAGCAGGTAGTTTTTAGACCTTTTTTTAAAAAAAGCAGCTGCTGCTACATCTGAAAATGAGGCAATAAGAGTGGTGAGAGTGAACAAAAACAGTAAAGTAGCGGCTTAACAGCTAAACAATGATCTGAAACTCGTTATAAAGTTCCTTAAAGCTGAGGGGAGCTGCAGATTCAAGTCATAATTCTCTATAGGTTCATCACAATAAGTTTAGCTTAGCCAAAAGACTGTAAGCAAGGGGAAACAGCTAGCCTAGCTGGGTCCAAAGGTAAACAAAATCCACTTGCCAGCACCTTTATAGGCCACTAATTAACACATTTTATCTCATTTGTCGATATAAATATATTTGTCTAAATATTTAAATACCCACTTTTTGACCTCAGCCTTTACCTTAAGCTTAACATAAACCTATTCATATTTTTAATTCTAAAAGTCCTTGCCTTTAAAGAAGAAAACCACCCTCACTTTCCACAAATGTCCGTACTCTCATTATCTAAAACTGAAGTCGGTCCTCAGAGGAATAGAAATACAAGAGCACACACACACACACACACTCACAATCTCAGCAGGACATCTCCTAAAGGTCAGCCATGTGTTTGGAAAACAACTTGCCGCTGTCACCTCGCTGTAAGAGGCTCTTTTTTTCTCTGAGTGCTCAATTAACAGCAGATGATCAATTCAGGAATTATCCAGAGCCTTCTGTGGTTGAGCGTGCAACACTGGAGCCAGAGAGCTGTGTGTGGGCTTATTACACTGTGATTTGATATTTATATGAGTACATATTCGCTCTTATTCTGTGAACGCTCACGGGAGTAAGAAGTGGTTAAATGTTTGTGTACATGTGTGAGCGTGACAGTCAGCCTGCTGTACCTGCCTGAGGTTGCAGTCGATGGAAGGCTGATGGGGTCCTGGCAGGGAAGAGTCGGGGGTAATTAAGCCCACGGTCTGAGTTTAGTGTGGCAGGCCTGGTGAGGACTGACAGCTGCTCCTCCTGTCTGATCCCCACTGGGATCCCCCGCAGCGGGAAGTTTCCCATTGAGAAGGTACACCTCTAAATAATTGATAGTTGGATTTAATAGTTTGTTTCATCAGGGCACACAGTAATAATCATGTGCCTGCCGGTTGTGAGTTTTTAAGTATGAAACAGTTAGACGGGTAGACATTTTAGGTATACGACAGGATGTGTTGCTGCTCTTTTTAAACACAGAGGCCTAACCAGGATTTAAAATGCATGGATGGTTATTTAATTAAGGGTGCATTTTAGGTTGTAAATCCTTTGCATATGTCTCGAGAGCCAGCTTAAACTTGAGAAAGCCCATTAATTTCTCTCTAAATTGCATCCTTGCATGAAAAATGGAAATGGAAAATTAGCAAGGAAATGACCCCGGTGTCCCCAGTGTTTTTATGGTCCTACTCTCATTTATCTCCAATTACAAAAACAGTTTTTCCGCTTATTGCTTGTGTTTTTTTCACTTCTTTTAATGAGAGCAGAGTTTTAGAGTGAATGTAGCTGAAGAAAATGAGTCTAGTGAATGTGGCCTTGCAATATGCTAAGTAGGAACTGGTATCCAGTCTGTTTACATACAACCAATCCACAAAACATCCCATGAGGTATGTTCAACCTTCCTTCTCTGGTTATATGACTGTATATCTCTGTATAAATATGACAGAGAGGTATATATAAAAGCCGGCTGTGGCTCCTAGTTGACACTGTTTACTCGCAGGGCTGCTGCGTATAAACAGGACTGACTGAACTATGGTCACATTTATCCTCAAGATTGATCGGCTGGCTCTAGCAGACCACTGAGGTGTGGAGGTGATGTGGTATTGAAGATATATTGAACAATGTTTGATGCTGCAGCCCGTTAAATCCATTCAGTTGACAGCATCTTTTATCTTATGCATATTTGAATAACAGTACAGCAATGGAAATGCAAGTTGTAGTGGATTAGTCTTTCCATTCCCCAGGTTTAAATAGAGTTAATTTTAGTCCAAATGGAGATTACACTCCTGGCTTCCCTCTGTGTTTGTATATTTAATGCGGCCTTTAACGCTCACATGCATGCTGCCGATAATTCACAGATTTCTAATAAGCTCAGCTGCCTGTGGTTCATTTCGATTTCCATCTCTATACAATAATAATCACAGGGGCTTGGATCCAATCTGGGCCTGAGCGTATTCACAGATGCACAGGGCATCACACTCCGTCTCCATGTCTATTTTTACACGCATGTTTGAGGAGTCGAGGCAGGGTGCCAGCGTCACTGTGACTCACAGGATTGCTCACGAGACGCTTTGCTGCTAAAGATGGTAGGCGATCCACGATCAATGTCCCACTCCAGAGCAGCATAGAGGAGGGGAGACGGGTTTTGGTTAAAGACACTTGTTGAGTGTCTAACTTTAATGTCAGCATTGAATTTGACTGTATTACATGGAGAGAAATTATTGAAATATCTGACTGTAGAGTATATGAGTGCATCAAAAAAGGCTGCTGAAGCCAAATCAGTAATAACAATGGATACAGTGACTGTTCTCGTTGTGATGAACCAACAGAGAATTATCACAAACTCTGCAGTTCTCCTCAGATATTCGGAGCTCTTTAGCATTTTTCAGCTCATTGTTTTTGTTTTCTAGCCCACGACTTTGCTGTATTGATTCACTTTCACTGCTCTCATTGCAGCACTTTGGGCCACAGCAGGTATTTAAAACCAACTGTACACCTGTCCTGAACCGAACAGCAGGCACACAAAGCTACTGTAGCAACTAGCTGGTGAAGATAGTGGAGCATTTTGCAGCTAAAGATCCATTTTCCACTAAACTAAACAACTAAAAAGCTAATTTGGCAGAGGAATTGGCGGAGACCAAAAGCAGAGCAGATAGTTCAGGTGTTTTGAAGTGGGGTTGTATGAGGTTCTTATTCATAGTAGGTGTATTACCTACAGTAGATGACGGGTGACACGCCCCCAGTTTGGAGAAACAGACAGGAGCACTGACACCGGAGCAAAGCAATACAGTGCTGTGGACGGAGACGGCAGAAAAACACATTTTAAAAAGAAAGGATCACCTAAAAAAAATCTGTATCTGTATCTATAGTGTACGCTATATTTAGAATATTTTCACCACTTTATCTTGCCTTCAGAAAGCCCTTTCCTTCTCCTTTCCAACAGGGAACTGAACTGAAAGGGAAACTTATCTATGCTCTCTCCAAAGCCAGCAGGCTCAGATGACAAAAACAGGATAGATACGTTTCACTTTCAGTTCAGTTCGCTGTTGGAAAATATTATAAATATGGCGTATACTTAAACAGATATCAATTTTTGTAGGTAAATCTTTCTTTTAGGTGGACAAAATGTGTTTTTCTGCCGTCCCCGTTCACAGCACTGTATTGCTTTGCTCCGGTGTTGGTGCTCCTGTTTGTTTCTCCAAATTACCATCTACTGTAAGTAATACACCTACTATGGATAAGTACCTCATACAACCCCACTTCAAAAAACCCAAACCAACCCTTTTAAACAAGAGTGAATATTTGATTTGAAATCATGAGATTGCCAGAAAAACAACTCCAAATGAAAGTTGCTTCTTATGTGCTGGATGTGTAATAGGCAAATGCTTGCTAACCTGTTTGCCATATCAACTTTGGGATAACGTGTCAGCCTTTTCCCGCGGACCCCAAAGTGGCCAAAACATCAGTTACTGCAGGTTTAAGGTGCTTTTTAATTTGAAAAGGTCAAAATGACTAGTCAAAGGCACTCTAAGGTTGTCTTAGGGCTCTTGTTCCATCACCCAAAGGAATTATCCACAAATACAAAGAGAACTATTGCAACAATATCAAAATATTTATATTATGAAAATATCTGAAAATATATATATATATGATGTATCATTTCCTATTTTAAGAAATGACAACACATTGAAATCTAGAACCAAGTCAAAAATCATTTTCCAAGTCTTTTATATGACTAACCTATTGTAGTTCTTCAACATCCGTCATGTAGTAGTTAAAATCACCCTGATATACAGCACAACGCTGTAGCCTCAGTGTGTTTGTGTGTGTGTTTTTGTGTGTTTGTGTGTAGCCACAGATATAGTTCAGCTGCCCAGTAACCGTCTTGTAGCATTGACTTTTGGCTGGAAGAGGAAGCCTGTTGCCGTGGATACCTCTCTCTTTCTATCTTCATTTTCTCTCTTTCCTCCCCTTTCTTACCTCTCTCTGTCCTTCCGTCTCGTCTCCCCCCTCCTCCTGTTTGCGTTGTATGTGTTTGAGGGAATGCAGGGTGTGGCGACTGGCTGCTGCTGAGAGCTGCCAGTGAGACGAAAGTGATGCTAGTTATTGTAGAGAAGTGAATCAAAAGATATACTCAAACCCATCAGCCTGAGACAGATTTTATGCAGTTAAACCACTTTTTGCTTTTTGTTTTCATGCTCATCCTCATTGCTGATGGTTGCTGTGGTTTTGTTTTTCCAAAGTATGTCAACGATTAACTGAGTCAAATCTGTGGCTCAACATAGGTTTAAAGATGCTAAATTCGTAAATTCAGATCATTAATATAGCAGCAAACAACTATTTGCTATGTGAAGATCTAGAGGAGTATTGTCTACCTGAGCAGAGAATGAAGTAACACTCCCTCCTGTAGCCGGTCCGGCCTTGCGTGCATGTTAGTCTCTCTATTGTGCCCCACTGCTAGCTAATTGCCGCCGCTCTGCTCTACACTCATGCGCGGTTACCGCTGATAACATAGTTCCGACCCACAGCATCATTGCAGAAGCTCAACGCCCAGCCTCCAATTCCTCCCAGGTTAACACTGTTAGCTCTGTCAGTACCGTTGCCGATGTTTGCTCTCTTTGTGCTGTTAGCAGCACCAGTGGGCAACCTTGGCATCTGAAAAGTGAAGCCATTGCTGAAGAGCCTTAAACTTGCATTCTTTCTAATGGCCAGCAGGGGGCGACTCCTCTGGTTACAAAAAGAAGTCTGATTGTATAGAATGTAATATATAGAGTATAAAATGACCCTACTTCTCACTTGAGTTATTACCTCAGTAAATACTGTAAACATGAGTTTATGGTCTCAATCGCTAATTTCAAGTCTTCTTCTTGTCCGGTTTGGGAGTCGTCTGTGTTTTCGTCTTACAACTTTAACCCTTTCACAGTGTGTTTTCAAGTCATGAAAGTTATATGTAACATTTTGGTTGCCTAAAAATGTCTTATTCAGCGTTTGGTTGTACTTAGCTCCACCCTCTTGTGTCACTTCGGGTTGCAAAAAACCAAGATGGCGTTGGCCAAATTGCCGAACTCGAACTTCAAAACTGCAGTCCACAAACCAATGGGTTACATCATGGTGACTACTTCCACTTCTTATATACGATCTACAAGCAGCACCGTTAGCTGCTAGCTGTCCGTTCAGCCGTCACCATATGGAGGCAATCCCTCAATGATATCCTCTGAATTTTGAAGTTCTGGTCGGAGTCAGATTGTATTTGCTTTGTTTATTTAGCTTCTCATCGCTCACATGTCCCTGAGTAACTCTGCTGGGTTCGGCTGCCAGCGCAACATCAATCTGTCCGGTGTCGTTCTTATATGGTCCCATTGCCTCCCCCTCACCCACCTGTTTAGTTTAGGAAGCTTCTGCTGACACTCTCTCTATATATAACCATCATCTTCTCCTCCACTGATCACCCGTCATCCCCCCCTATCACTTTCTCCTGTTTCATTCTTCCCTGTTATCTCTGCCTCCTTCTTACTTCCGCTCTCCCCCACTCTGCAGATTTAAGCTCCCTTCCTTCCCACCTCTTCTGCACATAACCTGCAGAAAGGGGTCTGCCCACGCAGAGCATTAGATAAAGAGCACATTGCTGGCTTAGCTCAACCCCAGAGCGGCTGGTGTTGAACCCACAACCAGCACGGGTCCTGTAGAACAGGCAGTGAAGCTTGTAGTATGTGACCCTGTTTATGGGATCACGTTTCAGGCCCACCCACTCATCCCTCCTCGATAAGCCTCCTGTTGCTGCGGTGTGTTTATGTGTGTGTGTGTGGATGTCTGTGTCGCTGTCTGTTGCAGCTGACCTCAGATAAAGTTTAGCCCGTGTCTGGTTGTGTCTACAGCCCCGAGGCTCATACCATGCAGGTTAATTCAGTTTCATTCAGAGGAATCAATGTTGGCCTGTCTATCTATGCTTACATGACATTGTAATTGCAGTGCTGCTGGGTTTGATTTACTGTGATTAACTAGATTATTGTTTGTGTTTTTTCTGTGATTTAGTACCTGGATCTTAATCTGTTCTCTGTATTCTAAGAGCGTAGACTTTCTCTGCTCTGTATAGATTTCATAGAAAGATTTTTAGAGCACATTTCCTAAACTACTGATGAATAGACCACATTGTTATTTCTGTTTGACTGTGACCTAGAAACCTGTTTCGAGCCTTCTCTGTTTCTATTTGCTTTTTTGTAAATAAACCCTTACTTAAAGGATGAGGCTAGCAATATACTATATGTCTTATTGTCAACAAATTATATTAAAAGACCAAAACCAACAATGAACCGATGCCACTGACAAGTATTGCTTGTGTATTCAAAGCCTGATAGAGCTTATAGAGTGCTACATGAATGAGTCTTAAAACCTGGAAATGAGTTATCATTTTAGCACATCTGGTTCCCTTATCTGGAAGTCAATGGGTTTTTTGAATAGGTTTTTGGTTAGATGCTTGAATTACGGTCTGTGGTTAACACAAGCTTAAGAGATTTTAACGTTTTGTTCTACGATATAAAATATGTCAGTAAATATCCCACTTGTGAATTTTGAAGCCTTTATGTGTCTTAAAAAAGGCGGTTGCTAACAAATGGCTAAATGAGACTACTAAACGTCATCACTCGGACTCATCCGCCTTTGCAGCCTCGTTGTGTGCACTCGCGCTCATGCAACCGTGGTGTAGGTCATTTATAGCCTAACGTTAGTTATGCCGATTGCGTTTACGCTTCAAAAATCCTAAAAGTCATGTTCATTTGTGAAGATTATCTTGCTGAACAAAACATGAAAGTATCATAAACATTTGTTTGCCACAGAGCTTATGTTCTGTAATAATCCCAAAACCCAATAGAAAAATCCCATTGGCTTTTTGTAGAGGGAACCCGGGCGATGTTAACTTCCTTGTTGGCCTACCAAATTACATCATCCCTGGAGCACTATATTCCTCTGTGTTTAAACCTCCATCTATGTCCAAAACTGATTAAAACACATCAATAAGCCATATTGTTGCACTGGGTGACATTACCACGAACATGGGCACTGTAATTTATTTGAGTTGGTCCCACATACACCGTCCTGTTGCTGCAAATACTGCGGCTTAAAATAGTCCCTTACAAATGCGCTATTTACTCCTTTTTGAGTAATTTTGCTTAAAAACTACAGTGCCCAGCTATTTGGGGAAATCAATGAACTTTAAAAAAAAGTTAAGGTATATTTTCATGACCTGTTTTTAAAGATTTACTTGGGCTTCATGTGCTGAGAGCCACAGACGGAGAAGGTCACGCTGAGAGACTGACTCACATATGTTTGGTTTTGATCATTTCAAGGAATTTGTTGCCATTGACACAAATATAGAATATCTCCAGCCTTATCCTCTATATAACTGTAACATTATGTACCAGATACTCAACATTAAGTCAGTCAAAAGTTCCTTAACTTGGTCCTTCCACTCCGTTTGAGTACATGATCCTCACCACCATCATCGCCAACTGTATTGTCTTGGCTCTGGAGCAGCACCTTCCTGGAGAGGACAAGACCCCCATGTCTAAGAGACTGGTGAGATATGAAACATCTGCACACACAACCACACTTCTGTCAAGTTGGTGAAATTAAAAGATCAGCATAAACTGCCTCTGATGGAGCCTCCATTTCAGTTCAGTGTAAGCTAATTAACAACTCTGATTGTCTGCTTTGCACTTCCAGGAGAAGACAGAGCCCTACTTCATCGGGATGTTCTGTTTTGAGGCTGGGATAAAAATCATCGCCCTGGGCTTTGTATTTCATAAAGGCTCCTACCTCAGGAACGGATGGAATGTCATGGACTTCATTGTGGTCCTGAGTGGGTGAGTCCAACAGTTTGTGTGTGTGTGTGTGTGTGTGTGTGTGTGTGTGTGTGTGTGTGTGTGTGTGTATTTGGATGCAGGTCTGTGAAACAGAATTAGCATTATGTATTCAAAACAGCCGGTGTCCTTGTGCCCTTGTTTAACGCTCCCAGTTATTTCTAGGTGGTTTGGTTGCTCAGGTTTGACAAACAGTGTCTTTGTTGCTCGTTAGTCTTTAC
Organism: Sebastiscus albofasciatus; assembly: GCA_916701655.1. Taxonomy (NCBI): domain Eukaryota; kingdom Metazoa; phylum Chordata; class Actinopteri; order Perciformes; family Sebastidae; genus Sebastiscus; species Sebastiscus albofasciatus. Next base: position 63,871 of record CAKAOI010001997.1, read on the forward strand.
TGAATATTGATAGCTACTCACTTGAGACTTTGTCCTAAATTTTTAATTCACCGCTGCCAAATCAAATGGGACCCAGGGCCTGTGAAGAAAGGTCAGACAAGAAGGTTGTTTAACTGAGTTTTGATAACTTTTCACCCTGCAATATTAGAAGTTTGATGGTGGTGGTGAATCTGATTATTAAGATTTTAATGTAAATTTTTTGATATCTGTGTTTATTTCACCTCAGCTTGATTACAAAATCATGTTAATGGTCCATTTTGTTATGCTGCTGTAGGCTTTCCAAGGCTGATCTGCTGTCTGTCACCAATCTCCTTATACACATTAACACTTGTCATTGGTGGCCTTTTCTTGTATTTGGTTCAGATTATTTTCAAAACACACCATAGTTCATCTCCATGTCTCCAGATGTGGCATCAGTGCACTCTGAATTATTGTTCTTGTTTGACCACTTCATGTGTTTACTACCTGCGCTTCATTTCCTGCTTAGAGAAGGACCTGATGAAGGTCAGTGTTCGATATCAGATTACATAATCAGAAAAATATCTGTGTATACCTAGCCTACCACGAACGGCTGTTTGGCAATAGTGAAAAAACTGCCCCTGAGAACCCTTGAACAAGCACAAATCATAAAATAAACTGCAGTAAAACTATCAAGGAAATGTATATCACTATCAGTTATATGTGCTGGATGAACAGGTTTCATCAAAATAAATGGTTCGCCATGTTCGGATACCTCATCCAGTGTTGAACATCGTGTGTATTAAAGCTCTGTACGATATCCAGAACATTGATATAGAAGCTAACAACTATTTGCTATGTAAAGATATAGAGAAGTAATGTCTACCTGAGCAGAGAATGAAGTCGCTCTCCCTCTGTGTGTGTTGTAATCCTCTCCATGCTTTGTTGACATAATCGGGCTGGCCATAATCGGACATGTGCCTTTTAGTGCATGTGAGCGCGCCCCACTGGTTAACTCAGGACCGCCGCGCTGCACTGCGTTCATACAGCGGTTACAGCTGTTAACACCGTGCCGACTGTTAGCGCTGTTATCACCGTTAACTGCACGCCACCGGTTCAGCTGTCGCCATGTTGAGAGCTGTACGGAGGCAACGGAAATGCTCCCAATCTCACATTTAGCACCTTTAAAGAGACACCTCTCAGTTTTACTTTGCCTTTTATTTTCCATTATTTATTTAATTTAATAAATCAAATTTACTGGGAAATGTCAAGCTAGTCCAACTAGACTCTTGCTGTGTGCAAAATCACTGCTGTGTTCACTTATTTACTACAAAATAAACACTAATGACATTAATGTGACGTCACAGAGAGCTGTAGACACTTAACAGTATTCACACATCTATCAAACATAGAAGTTTTACATACAGTAGCAGTAAATATAGTGGAATAGGTTACAAATGTGCATGGATTTTGGAAAAGACATTTTAAAAGACTTTAACTACAACCTGTTACTACCTGTGCACCATGCTGGATTATTAACCAGCTGAATCACACTACAAGCAGTCATGGACTGTTGTGAGTGAGGTGCTTACAGCTTGTAAACCATCACCGCACTCTGTGTACTGACAGTACATCAATTACATGGCACTTAAAGGCCCAGGGGGGCTTACAGTATGTACGTCTGTTCTGTGGGGGAAAGGTGTTACATTAAAGGGCAATTTACCGCAGTCACCAGAGAGGCAGGCGCCTCGCCGTCAGAGCAGAGAGAGGAAATGTTTTTGATTTCAGCAGATTAACCTATCTGTCGCACACACATGCAGTCTCACACACACACACATGAATTAAATATTAATCAATTCACAGCGCAGAAGTACAAAGGGTGGCAGACAGGGTTCTTAGAGAATTCTACATGATTCTGGGTGTTCAATTATTAATGAGCCGAGCTCGTGCTTCTTAACGATACTCCACTCGCTGTTGGAGAGGGGAAGGGTGCGAGGTTGGAGGAGGAAAGAGGAGGAGAGAAGAGCGGGATGACATGAATAAGAAGAAGAAGTGGTGTGGAAGATGGTAGGGAAAAATATGGCCTCCATCGCCTCTCACCTGTTGATCAGTTGACGTGTGACAGCGGTTGAGGACACTCAACCCCACAGCATGTTACTACACGACCAAAATTAGAAGCTTAATTAAACCACAGTGAAACAGACACATGCTAATGGATTGTTCTAATCTTACCTGCCTGATTGGGGACAGAGAAGAAGAGACCAAATGCCAGATGCTGTAATCAGACTTTACCTTCCTGTTAGCTCTATGTATAGATCAGGCAGTACTTATTGATGTGTTGGCTTCACCTGGTACTGAGGTCAGTGTGTGCCGAGCATTGACTTTTAAAGAATGAAAATAGCAGAAGTACACTGCAACAGCATTCTTGTCCTAAATACTTTTAATTTTACTTTTAATTCTCAGGAAAGAATACTGAATAATTTTCCCCTCTGGCATAAACTAATATTCATCAGTTTTCATTTAGTCATTCATTTTTTGTCCCTGCTTGAGTATTTCTTTCTCTAAGTACTTTCCATTTCTCTTTCTGTATCTCACCCACGGAAGGTCCTTTCAGACACAATGCGACAACAGCACCACTGCGATCTGAAACCCGTTATTTCCAATGGCTTGCGCCGCGCCACGGCAGCTTTTTGCTGTGTCGAGCAAAGCCCAACTTTGGGCGCTGCGCATTGTGATGTGCTCCGAACCCAGCGCTGAGCACAGCTCAAACCGAGATGTGTGACGCAAGCAGCTCTCTTCTGCCAGGAAACAACAATAGATGTAACTGTTTTGTTGTTTGGATGGAAACAGTAGGGCTTATACATGTACAGTGTCAGAAACAGGTTGTTATGACGATTCAATTTGTCATGAATCGGGAGGGTTGGCAAGTACTGTGTGGCGCTGAGGCTGAAGTCATTTGACTCACCCAAAATAATGCAATCTAAACACATCTGCATATTTTCCATAACAGTTTTCAAATGAAAGATTTATGAAGCAGAAACTCAAAATGTTCTCTGTAATGTACTGAACATTATTTGGCAGTAAGATGGAGGCATGTTTCGCGAGTTGAATTTAAGCCACCGTTTGTGACTTAGTGAGGAGACATGCTCGATGTGGATGAAATAGCCTTTCAGGTCTCATTTTATTAATATTCAGCATGATGAAGTGAGCTGCAGATAGATCCCTCTCGAAATTATCATTCTGGCCACAGCAAAGACAAATTAATGTTCTCTCTCTCTCTCTTTCCCTCTCTCTTTCTCTGGAACACACACAGTCCATCCAACACTCACATGGACACATTCACTCACCTGCAGACCATCACTCGACGTTTACAATCTTATTAGAGAGTGAATGAAGATTATGAGAACTGCTGATAATGTTAGATGAGTCACCAGTTCTGTCTATCAGTTAGTAATTAGGAGGTCTCTGCAGACAGGAAGGGTCACAGACGGTGTTACAAATACAGAGACATACTCCCCAAACCCCTACGCACACACACACATGCAAACATTTAACATCCTAAGCATAATGTACAGTATAAGCATTATTTAAAAGAATAAGCAATATATTGCTAGAATATGTTTCTTATATTATAACTCTTCTAGAAGAGTGTCTGCCTTGTGAAGCACTTTCTAAATCATATTTTGTGTCATGAAAATAAATTTGGATTTCAATTATAGTTGTATAAATTTGTCATCCATGTCACTGCGAAGAAACATTATGGTTGCATATAAAATTACCAAGGGGGGTGAGAAAAAGTCTAAACCCAGAGACTGAACTAAAGTGGCAGCAAGATGATTAAAAAATAATCATATTGGAGACATACAGACAAGTTATTAATTTGATATATTTCTGGGGCATTTTTATGCCCTTATTATAGATGAGAGTAGAGAGACGAAATGAGGGGAGAGAGACGGGGAACGACATAAAACAAAAGTCCCTGGTCGGATTCAAATCAGGGACGTTGTAGTTCATGGTTGGCGTGCTAACCTCTATAGGCCACGGGGCGGCAGTCAATTTTATTTATATAGTACAGAATGACAAAATGTCCTTTGGTTTTACAATATGCACAACTTATGACAGCCTCTATTTTACAGGGTGTCATCCTTGATTCAGATAACGAAACATTCCCCCAAAAATACTTTAATGGGAGAAAAAGCAAGAAACCTTAGAAAGAGTAACAAGAGGAGGGATCTCTCTTCCAGAATGGACAGATATTCAGTATGTATTGTATATACACAGTAGACAGAAGCAATAAGAGTAAACAAAACAGCAACAAAAAACAGGGGTGACAGGTCATTGTGTGCCGAGGCAAATAAAGTGCAAACCTATATGAAAAATATGGTTCAGAGAAGATGTCAAGCTTCAGGTGCTGCCAAGCATTTGATGAGAATGTGCAGGTTTAGTTGAGAGCCTGAAACCCACACAGTGTTTCAGCCAGTCAATTGAAATACACAATTCACAAAAGGATTACGCACCTTTTGCGGCCGCTAAATCTGCACAAATAAAACAAAAAGAACCTTTCCCAAAGCACTCGCAAAGGGTTAAATGCACTGCTAACTGCTCTGCCAAGCAAATGGTCTCAGTGCTCCTGTGCTGTTTGCACATATTTAAATTAGGAAATATGCAAACATTTGGTGCAAAATCTGCCCTTTTCTATGCAAATTAACCTCACTGCAAAAACACTCCAATTCACAAAGACCAGCGCTAATAGCCACACACAGTTACAGTGAAATTATTAGCGTCTTCAGAGAGTTGGTGGTAACTAAAGAGCATTTATACTGACAGACTGGGATATTAAATCCTTAATACGGTTTCTCTTTGTCACGTTTAAATTGCCTGAAGTTTTGAGGTCATATAATAATGCCATAATTGTGGGTGTGCCAGCTGCCTCTTTGGGTGGCACAGGCACACCTCGGCACATCCTTGGCTAACATGGCTTGAGACAGGGCAGATAGCGGTTGCAAGTGATGTGCAATTCATGGCACTAACAGCAGCCGCAATCCATTCTTTGCGAATTTGCCCATAAACTTAGAAATGCTCTTATGCGGTGGCGACTGGTGATTATTTATCTGGTGGGGCCCAGACACTGAGGCATTCTGGTTACTTATACTGTACACAGGTGCAACATGTCCCCTCAGGCTTGATGTGCAGCAAGTAGTCAAAAATGACCAACTACTGTACACTGACTTGCCAGTGTATTAGTTATACCTTCAGTACAATTGCCCTGCAGTAAATCCTATCATCTGTGAAGCTTATAAGGTTCAGTCTTTGTCAGAGAGGTGTTGATTCAACTTTCTATGACTGCACTGAGCTCGCTTTGATTGAAGGTTTATATGCTTGAGTCGTAGAGGCAGGAACTCTAATTTAACTGTAGAAAATACTTCCTTCGGTGGCAAAACACACGACTGTTAGCTCAGACTACAAAGCGCGTGAACCTTTCCACAGTGGATACCCCTGACTCACTCGACATTATGTGTGAACATGTGTAATTATGGAACCATTTGGTAACGGTGTCAACGCTGGAGGCCATGATTACCTCAGCAAGCTGCCTTGGTGTTTCAAGATGGCCTGTATTACACACACAGAGAGAGAGAGAGAGAGAGAGAGAGAGAGAGAGAACGAGAGAGAGAGAGAGTGGGAGGGAGGCATGAAAAACCAGATGGCACTTGCTGTTTCCTTAAAGGCTAGCTAAGGACGGTTGTGACTGATATTCGAACAGAAGAGCTGTCGGTTTTCTCAGGCCATCATCACACGTTTCACCAGACTGTTACTCTTTGCTAAAATGGCAAGTTGTGAAGGGAAGTCAGAGAACAGAGGAGGTTGTAACCAGGAAAACAAAGTAAAGAATAGAGATGAGAGAAGAGATAGAGCTGGAGGAAATGAGAAGGATGCCTCTATGCGTAATCGTACGTACTAATTGGCACCTTGGCAGTCTCATTCGCTGGCAAGCCCTCTATTAGACTGGCAACAGTTGGCAGGGGGCGACGCCCACCAAGGGATTGTCACCACTAGTGCCAGACACTTGGAGGGGGATGGGAGGAGAGATGGAGTTAGCGCATAGGGAGTTGATGAGAGTAAAGATGAGGAGACTGGATAAAAAGAGCATTTTCTTTTCTCCATTTCTGTCATCCACAGACATTTCTGCTAAGTCGAGATGGTTCAGCCTCTTTACTCTTTATTTTGGGAATTGGAGCTTATTCTGCTGTTCAAATAACCAAAACGTTAAATTCTAGATCAAGAAAGAAAACGAGAAACAGCATTGCTTCAGAGAAGAGTGGAGAGGAAAAAGAGAGTCTTAAGGACTCATTCAGCAAAGCTTGTAAAATGCTGAATGAATGCTGAGAAGAATAGATGACACAATAGATACTGTATTTTCAGGACTTTGGGAAATTTTAGCGATTTGTTTGTCATGAAGTTAAAGACATTTAGAACTGAGTCTTAATATATATCAAATTGTATATGTTACATACAAGATGCGAAAAGGTCTCAAGAGTTAGTTGTATTCTCATTATGCTGCTTTTATTGCAAAATAGGCTGAAAATGGAAATATGCTAAACTATTTCTATTCCAAAATCCTATTAAAAAATGCTTATTTTTAAGGCATGTCATTAGATAGTATTTAGTGTAGTGAAGACAGGAAACGAGAAGAAAGAGAGAAGATATGCAACAAAGGACCCCAGCTGCACTCGAACCGGAGACATTGCGGTTACATGGCCACCAACTTAAATGCCTGATTTTGTTTAAAGAGTAAATCAGATAATCCACTCAATGAAACTCCAAAAAACAGTTTTGTTCTCAAAGGATTTTCATGATCTGTTGCTTTTTCAATAGATCATGAAAATGTCCTGATGTCACTGCTTTTCAAACAGCAATATGCCTTCTTTAATCTGTTGGAATCAATTAAAGTTTTGTATATTCAATTTTGGTGCACACCTCGTCATGTGGCTAAAATAAGATAAATGGAGTTGTGTCCTCCCGTAGAAATAGAACAGGAGCAGAACGGACATTGAACTGCTTTCCTACTCATTTCACTTGTACAAAAGAAAATGGCGATTGATGTTAGTTGTTATGGTGACAACACATGTCAGTGGGGCTGTAAAGTGTGGTCGCAGCTTGCCGGGAAGAGAGCGAATGTAGCTCCAGAGATGAATGTCTGGCAGGACCCAACGCGGCTACTGGCCACCAGCCCGCTGTTCGGCTCTTTTTCTGTAACCAGTGTAGCTTTAAAGCATGTTGAAATTAACAAGCTAGCTAACACTACACTGAAAATGAGCCGAACAAAGTTGTCACTCATCTAGAGATAGCAATGTACATTAAATTTTGTTAATTTACTCTGGCTCTCTATGCTTCATAACGTTACTATTCCACTGCCCATTTTTGTCGTAGCTGCAAAACCTCAGTGAATCAGCGACTTTCCATAAGTCAGTTTAGTTTATACAGAAGTTAGCCCGCTACAGTGCAACGGTCGCAATGGCAACGGTACACATAAAAATGAATGCTGTTCTGACCAGAGAAGTCTGCCTTCAGGGCTTTTTGACAAAAATATCCTTAGGTTTAGGCAACAAACCTACTTGATTAGGTTTAGGAAAAGATTGTGGTTTGGGTTAAAACAAACCATTTCTGGCACAAAACCCTGAAGGTATGTGCTCTAACCATCCTGCTACGTTGATTTCAATGGGAATGTGCGTTCTACTCCTACTCTATTTGTATGGTTCGACCCTTTAGACCTCCAGTACTAATTAACAGAGAGAGGCAGCGTCCTCTCTGCTGTGAACATATAGACGCTGCAGCCATCGATCCTTATTCCTCACTGGGTGTCAAAACTGGACTATTTCTACTGTATTACCACCTCTAACCAAGAGGGAGAGCCAACATGAGAGCTTCACATCGATCATACCACCATTAATATCAGCCAGCAAAACTAATGCAATACTATTATGAGTTTCGTAGCCTATATTTATTTGCATTTTTGTCTTAATCCTCTCTTCAGTTCCATCCGATCCTCTGCCCTGTTCATTATTTAGCCTTTTTCCCCCTTTCCTTATGCTTCTTTTTCATTCCTTTCCTTTTTCCTTTTTCCTTTTCCTCTCCTCTAGATAAGTTCCTTCAGTGTTGCTAAAGTTGAACGATATTCTTATCTCAGAGAAGTTGTCGGGGTGTGAAGACACTGAAAGCTGAAACCACAATCTGTCTGATGTGCATGTGTGTCTGTCGGTGCATTCATGTGTATGAACCAAATGTACCACTACTGCATGTCTTTTAGCCAACAACACCGTCTGTCTGTTTGGCAGTCATACACCTGGTAGAACCGGCTATCTCAAACTGTCACACACACACACACACACACACACACACACACACACACACACACACACACGGATACTTTCAACCACTTGCGTACAGATCCAGAGACAGACTTGTCCTCTCCAGTCTTATTTCCCATCTGTTGTCTGATCGATTGATGAGTTCAGACACAGCATGGGGTGGATATGTCCCCCTGAGCTGTTACCGTGGTGACAGAGGACCCCGCCCCAGGTTAGGCTGTCACTGGCTCCGGTCCTCCTGCTCCTCTGGTCAACGTCTCTGCAATTAGACCAGACTAGGATAGATTTGTCTTTTCTTATAGTCTGATGGGGGAATGTGCTTATATACCTGCTTTTTGTGTGTGTCTGTGTGACAGAAAAAGGAACAGGCAGAGCGCTGGCAACACTTTTCTTTCACTTTTCAACAAACCTTTGTTTCACAAATCAAACAAAATGAAACATGAATATGTACATGAATAAAATGGAGACAAGAGTGCGTAGCTAGCGACATTCAAATGACATCCTCAGAGTAAAAGTGGTGTTTTAGCTGTGATACTGAATTAAGGGAGTGAATAATGATGACAGCGTCGAGCATTGACAGTCGAACAAGCTCACTCTCTGTCCCCGTTTACCCTCTCTCTCTCTTCATGTTTCTAGCTATTATAAAGCGGCTGAGTGGGCCGTGAAACAAAGACTATGTCAAGGGCCTTTATGCAGTCTAGTGTGGTATCTGATCAGAGAAGATGAGGTGCTACACTGAGATGAAAGCAGTCCTGATGTTAACTGCGTCAAATTAAATTCAGTTTACTTACTAGTAAGAGTTACAAAACTGAAAAAGATGTTGAGCTGAAATTCACAAGAACATTTCTCAATTATGAAATGTCAGTTTGTTTTTACAAATTGAATTACAGGCAGACAACCCTTTTGTGAGTTCAGTCTGACATTTGTTCCTGAACAGGCTCCGGTAAAAGACCTGCTTAACAAAATACAGGGGGAACACAGTCTTCCCACAACTTAAATTACTGTTGAATCTCCTCAGACGGAGTTCAGAATGAAATTACATGTTTCAGAGACAGACGGAGACGAAGGCGCAGCAGGTGTCTGCGCCAGGCAGGCTGCGCTCTACACACCGAGGGTTGTAAAGACCTTGTTCGCTTCACAGTGAGAGAGGCTGATGTACACATGCAGCACTGGATTCATTACAACATATATTACATGACGTGTGATTTATGAAGATTGAGTTGTGCTAAGAAACTGTGGTATTCAAATAGTGGCCTGTGGGCCAAGTCTGGATGCTCAAACTAAGGTTAAAGTCTCCCCACCATCAAATCTTTAAAGCAGCAGTGTGACATTTTTGGGAAATACGGCAGCAGTTGCCAAGCAACAAGAGGAGACTATAGGAAGTTACTGTCCCTGGCCTAGAAATAGTCCGGAATAAAACAGCGAATTGTCAATTTTTACATTTCAATTTTTGTACAAACAAACAATATATCTCAACTAGTGAGTTTTATCGGTGCTGGTAGGCGTATTTTTGTTAACTTTGGTCATAGCCATGCTAGCTGTTTCCCCCTGTCTCTATCCTTTATGCTTGGCTAAGCTAACCGGCTGCTGGCTCCAGCTACATATTAACATACAGACATGAGAGTAGTATCAATCTTCGCATGTAACTCGCTGTAGGGCTGCACAATTAATCTAAATTTTATTGAAATCGCAATAAGGCCTACTGCAATTTTCAAATCACAGGAGGTGCAATATTTGTTGAAGGCAAAATGTGTTTCAAAATACCATTTTAAATTGAATATTGTGGTGCTACAGAGACGTCCTGGCCTACACATCATATTCTACAGACAGATCTCTGCAAAAATCACCCCATAATCATTTTAATGTTTTCAATCAAAATGAGAATAACATTGTTAAAATTATCATTCCCTCTAATATCGCAATTGCAATATCAGTCAAAATGATCGCAATTAGATATTTTTTTTCAAAATCGTTCAGCCCTAACTTGTGGCAAAAAAAGCAAATAAGTGTATTTCCCACAATGTTGATCTATTCCTTAAACATGAATTTCATAAATCTGCTGCAGATAACAATGTAAATACAATGCTCATATAAATCCCAATACATATAACCTCGTAACATTTAATAATAATCAAAGTCCTCACATGTAGAGAGATGTGCAATGCATTACTGTAGCTGTTTGTTTTGCTTCCTCATTTTCTATTTATGTGACACTTTGGTGCTCGTGCTGGTTAATCAAGTTAAAACAACACAATGCAAATTAGTTTTCACCAGAAGGATGGACTAAATTAATTAATTTGTAAAACCTATGAGTAATTCTTGTTTTTATTGTTCAATTATATGTCAGTTAATGGGATCTTTCATAACCACTCACCAGACAGCTGTGTTCTTCCATACGCTAATAAATTAATGCACAAAAAAATGTCCCATGGTTGAACCTAATTGCTGACTCTGTGATGTATGGGGTTGAACCTTGCAGTCGTTGCTACTAAAAGCTTGATTCTAAATACCTATCCCCAAGCAAAACCGTTTTTCTACATCTTCATTTTCATTTAAAATAATTACTGGTTTCTGGAGCTGAATTGAAAACACTGGGGGATGCAGTATTTATATGGCAGTCGGTTTTTGTTTTAACCAGCATCAGATGTCTTCTGAGAGGCGTCAGAATCAACCATCAGTGCTGTTGGCAAGAGAAATGTGTGTGCTCCGTTACAGCCACAGTTTCTCTGCAAATGCTCAGTTATATATTTTTTTTACACAGTCCATATGGGAGTCTCAAGCAGAGCTAATTTGGAGAAATTGTGTTTGGACATTTTATGATACCAGCTAACACCCGTGTCTCCTCTCTTTACCTGGTTAGAGGCCAAGGATGTTGGGAATTATTGGAGCGAGTGCTTCTGACAAGCAGCTAGATTGAATGGATGAGTGTCCAGAGGGGAGGGATGTTAGTGTACCAGAGAGAGATTCAAGAGACTGCAGATTTTAAATAGCTCCAGTGTTCAGCGCACTGTGGTCCAGTGTGCTGAATTCATCAGTGGCAGGAAATGAAATGCTAAATGAAAAAGAATGTATTGTGGAGTTTTAATTTGGACTAGTGCTGTACAAAAAGATCACTACCAGTGGGCAACCTCTGGGTCTGAGAAGTGAAGCCAATGTGGAAGTGCCTTAAACTTGCATTTTTTCTAATAGCCAGCAGGGGGCGACTCCTCTGGTTGCAAAAAGAAGTCTGATTGTATAGAAGTCTATGAGAAAATGACCCTACTTCTCACTTGATTTATTACCTCAGTAAACATTGTAAACATGAGTTTATGGTCTCAATTGCTAGTTTCAGGTCTTCTTCAACACAGCATGATGTTCATTTGGTAAATTATGGTCCCCTTCAGAGTAAAATAGACCATAAAGCAGGGGATGCTTTATGGTGTGGCTACCTTGTGATTGACAGGTCGCTACCACGGTGTTGTCCGGTCTGGGTGTTGTCCGTGTTTTCATCTTGAACCCTTTCACAGTGTGATTCAGTTCATGAAAGTTAATTGTAACATTTTGGTTGCTTAAAAATGTCTTACTCAGCATTCAGTTGTACTTAGCTCCACCCTCTTGTGTCACTTCTGGTTGCAAAAAAGCAAGATGGCAACAGCCAAAATGCCACACTTGAGACTTCAAAATGGCAGTCCACAAACCAGTGTGTGATGTCACTGTGACTACGTTCACTTCTTATACTATACAGTCTATGATCACCAGACAATGTATTGAAACAGCAACTCTCTCTTAACCTCAGTTTTACACTCTATTGTGGGTCAAACCAGCACCGACACAGATATTAAATCAAGCCCCGAGCCTGAATGCAGAATCTATAGCTGATGGTGAAAGATCTAGTGTGTCTTGCTTTAGAGACCCTGACCTATTGAAAATCCCCTTTAGCTCTGCAGGAGTCTAACTGAGGTGGAAATTACATCATCAAAGGATATCCCGTCAATCAACTATAGATTAGTATCAGCAAAATAACGTATGCAATCAGTGATCATCCTTCAGTCTGTCGTTTGGAGCAATAAAAGTGCATCCAACATGTACAGCTTTTTGAAATTTGTATAAAGATGATACTATAGTATGTGAGAGGCATTAAATGAAGCACAGGATTTTCTGAGGACTCCATGTTTTGTCACTACAGAGTTACTGTCAGGGTTGTGTCATTGCCATCAAGCAGCGTGTTGCATTTGGCCTTCATTGTCCACAAGAAACGAAACAGAGCTCCGAGCCAAAATGCATTCATCTTTATTTAAAGAATACACATAAATGTGATAATGATGTGTTTTCTCTGAGAAGCCACTAAAAGTTTTCTACATTTTAGAAAGAATTACTCCTCTGCATTTATCTGACAGCTGTTGTTCCTAGTTGTTCTACAGAGAAGCTTTACATACAAAACATGATCATAAAAGTTTCTGAAAAAATATGAAACTGAGATTTACAATCCTCTCAAGGCCCTAAAGAAACAAGAAAAAATATGAATTAGAATTTTTTTATTTTATGTTCAACTTGCTTTGCAGGATTTATAGGGTATATTTGGTATTTTTTTCTCATGTTTTTGTGTCTAACTGACTAATAGCAATTTCTGAAATTGATCCAGTATTGAGGGAGAACGCTGTAGACGGCAGCTGCTCACAGGCTGCAATATGGTGCTATTGGGGCAAGTTGGCACCGTCATTTACGTCCACTAAAAGTGCTTGTTTTTGCCATGAAAGGCTCTGATTGTTATTATAAGTGTCTGACATCATAGAAAGAGTCTCGCTCAAGGAGAAGTCTCGTTCTGAAATCTGGCGAGCTGACGTGTTGCTGGAAGACAACAGTGGAATAGTGGAATACATCCATGGTGGAAACGTGAGTGGCAGCCAGGCAGAGTTTGTTGTGTTGGAGTACAGACAATGTAGCTTAGTGTTATCTAAAAGATTTTCAATGTCATGGCTGAATATTTACAAGATTTCCACAATGTGGATGAGGTCTTTGAATTCGATGGTATTTATTTGAGCCAGAGCAGTTATTGAGCTTTCACAACGAGACTTCTCCTTTATCGGGACATTGACACAATAACAAACAGACTGGATGAAGCAAAAGATAAGGAAAACATTTCTCTACAGGGTCCTTTCCATAATGTTGTCAGACACTTATAATAACCATCTGAGCCTGTCAGTGGCAAAAACAAGCACTTTTAGTGAACGTAACGTTGCATTGACGCTGCTAACTTGCCCTCGCAGCTTGTTTTGTGGCTGCTGGTTACAACGCTCTCCCTCAATACTGGACCAATTTCAGAAATTGTTGTCCCCATTAGTCACTTAGATACAAAAACATGGGAAAATAGGGTTGGAAAATACTAAAGTTATGCTTTAATTTACCTATCTATTTTGTGTTTTATGTTTTTCTAAGCTTTGTAATCAAGCAGTGTTCTTGCCTTGCCTGTGATAGGGTTTATTAATATTCACATACTGCATGGAGGCAGTTTGATTATGACATTATGCAACATTTCCAATTTAATCATTGGTTTTGCAAGCTGTTTGTGAACTTTTGAGACCTAGAAAGAGTTGGTGTGCCAATAACTCATCTCTGCACTGTACTGAATTAACATTTCTCACTCACTCACTCACTCACTGCCTTTATCTCTCTACCTCTCTCTCCCTCCCTCTCTCTCTTCCAACAGATGGCTAATGAATCATTTATCCAAATCAATTATTCATTTTGGCCAAAGAGCAAACATTTACCTAACTGACACATAAACCAATATACAGGCTAATACTGATTCACATAAAGCCAGGCTAGTATCCCAGGCTGTCAATAGAAGGAGCGGTAACATTTGATCTTGCATAACAACTTGAATATCTTGTGTGTGAATGTAGAGGGTTCAGTGTGAGAGAGTAAAAAGGATGAGGGGGGAGTTAAAAATGAGAGAGCACACTGTGGGTGGCAGAGAGGCTTATATTAACTAAACCAACCAGAGCAGCACTGTAGGAGTTGCTCCACACAATTCCTTATTCTGTCAAGACAATTCGCTGTGCACACACCACCCACCGTACTGTGGGCCACCAGAGCAGTTATACGAATCCATCGTCCTGCACGCTCACAGGTCTTCATAACGTGGGAATGTATGAGAGGTCAGATTGGAGTGTGCAGCAATGTAGGTGCTAAACTTTGGAAGAAATGTTGACAGCTCACCACCAAGACCTGGGGCTGCCCCCTCTTAGTCGATTAGTCAACTAATCTGTCGCTTTGGTCTTTTGTGTGATTCTTTGTGGAGAAACTCAGCTTTACAGATCTGTTGATTAAATCAACAAATCGATTATGCGTCAAAATCGTGTCGAGTGTTAGTCTAGCGGTTCTCAACCTTTTGTAACTTAAGGCCCACTTGTGATAGTTAAAACATTTCTGAGGACCACCTTCACAAATAAATGAGAAAAAAACACAACATGACAAAAAAAGGAGAAAAAATAAACAGGGGTGTAAATATGTGTTATGCAAGGGGGCCACATTGTCCTCTGCATGATTTTTGACTTAGTGTTTAGTCTATGCCGTTACCATGGTTGAGTTGTACAGTGTTATACTGTAGTAGTTAATATCAACATGTTTGTATCCAGCTCAGCTTTACCATCTCACGGTGTGTCTCTCCATAGTGCTGATTGCTCCTGGATTCTTTCCTCCTGATGCAATCTACTGCAAGTCAGGCTGTTGGATTGTACACACTGAAACATTAATGACTATATACTGTATGGTATATTGCTTTTTGTTTGGCAGAAAACCTCCCAGAAGTCAGCCTCCCAAGAGCTAAGAACAACATCTGTATCACCACTATTTGGTGATCAAAATCAAATTGCTTGTGCTAAAGTCCTCCAACTAGGCATGGGAGGATGTGAAAATATACATATCACAATATTCACAATATTATCCCGATAATCACCAAAATCTTCTTAAAATGGCACTAAAACATACTGGAATCACTTTAACTTACATTTTGATAAGAAACTAATATTTGTATTGCATCACAGATAGGACACATCTTTTTTTAAAGAAAAAAAAACAATCTTAAATAAAAGTTTCATAAATCATAAGCCTGCCTGCATAAATATAGGATAAATAAAAAAAATAGTGACATTGTGTGAATCTGTTCTTTCTTACATGATAATTCCTGTATTAAAACCAGGCTCTATTTTTTACCTCTACCATGATAGCGAGCTAGAGAGCTCAAGTCACTCATGTGAGGATATTCACGATTATCCCGATATCGAAAATTCACCACAATCAACTTTATGTGAGTCTTTTTTATCCCGATCCCTACCTTCAACTGACCTTAAGACACAGAAATCACCACAATAGACCTTTTTCACAGGAGATAATCTGACATGTCATTGCAGGAAAAACACAGTGTAATTGATAATATTGATAATGGAAATAAAGAACAATATAAGAATAGATGCTGAATAGATGCCTTTTTAAACAGCATCTTGTGATGCACCAAAATGATCCTTTAACCCCTGAGCTGAGAACCAGTGGTGTAAATAACACATGCCGTGGAATTAATAGTCAGGTGCGCTCATATCATATTAGTTAGCAGCTTGACAGTGACACAGCGAATAAGTCACAACGTTATCAGTATCACGGCATGACGGTTGTCACAACAGATTTGTCACGCAGCAGCGAGCTGTCAGTTCTGCAGGGTATGTCATTGTTACTCACTTATCATGGCTGACAACTCTGACCAGGGCATCAGCTCAGTTCACTACTCCGTGTATCTCATATAGCGCCTGCAGATACGTGCAGGGTGAACAAAGATGTTTTTCTGGGCGACAGCTCCCGGTGACTTGATTAACTTGTAGATGCACCGGGCACCTGTCAGATAAAGTGACCGCCGGAGTTCAACCAATCCAAGACCCTTTTATCCCCATCGGGCTCAACTGTAATACAAATAGAGAAACTGTGAGAGATGTGGGAACTGTAATGGGCAATATGAGGGTTGCTTTTGAAATGTGTTTAAAGAGGAACTATTTCATTTTGTGCTTTTTCCCCTTCTTTTATTGTGTTACCACATATGGTTTGTTTGTACATGTAAAAGGTCTGCAAAGTTGCAAAGCGGAAAAGTCAAGGTCAAAGAAACACTGCTCCTGAGCTGCCTAAAATGTCTTGCTTGAAGTCCTGCCTTTTCTTCTGTAACGTGGTGATGTCACTAAATAATACATTTGCATAATACCTGCCTAGTGGCTAATTTGGCACACCCTCAAACAAAGCTAGTCAGAGCGGAGCTGAAGCAGAGTCTGAGGAGTTTCATTTGGTTGACCAATCACAATAGTGGGCCATAGGGGTTTCACGATTTTGATTCTAAATCGAAAAATCGATCGAATCTAGCTTCCGATTTCAGGAGACAAACAGAGCGTTTCAGACACAGGGTGAAAAGAGGTGCTGCAGCACAGCTGGTATGAGAAAATTATGGGGTTTTTGAACATTAAAGCATGTAAACATGTTCTAGTAGAAACCCAAAATACAAGTATGCACCTGAAAATAACCATAATAGGTCATCTTTAAATTAACACACTCTTTTTTTTATTATCATAGAATAACGCCTTCATTTCGGCTGCGGCTCAGAGGGTAGAGCAGGTTGTCCACCAATCGGTGGTTCGATCCCCGGCTGCTCCGGTCACGTGCCGATGTATCCTTGAGCAAGACACTTAACCCCAAATTGCTTCCAAAGGCATAGCCATCGGTGTGTGAATGAATATTTAGATTAGATCCTGATGGGCAAAGTTGGCACCTTGCATGGCAGCCTCTGCCGTCAGTGTATGAATGTGTGTTTGGCATGTAACGTAAAGCGCTTTGAGTGGTCGAAAGACTAGAAAAGCGCTATATAAATGCAAGTCCATTTACCATTTACCATTTAATCTTTTCACACATACTGTCATCATGACCACTGAGGTTCCCTATGAAAAACTTTGTGTTGCTCTACATGAGTGATTCCATTTCAGTCATAAAACAGACCCAACCTAATACAAACAACAGATGAATTGTCCTACATTAGGGAGAAGGGAAACTACAGGGAAGAAAGAAACCTTCTGCCAAATCTTTAATTTGCGCCAAATCAGCCATGTGTTGTGCTTCCCTCGGCTGATTTACATCTGCCAGTTTCTGTGGCCAACCTTCACCTTCTTCATCTCGGTCATATAGAGGATGCCAATGTCCAGACGGCAGTAATGTGAAGCAGAGCTATTATAATGAGCACTGTGATGGAGGGCATTGTGCGTTACTGGATATTTTTGGCAATATATTCATATAAATTCATGAAATATTTCTTATTCCTAGACGGTGTGTGTAAAGTAGTTATTTTTTTTCTTCTGTGATAGAGAATGTCCAGTTCCTGTCCAAAGCCACCTATAAAAGTTTAATCAGAGAGGTCAATAACAAATCAGTCAGGGGGTAACAGGTAAACACTTTTATTTATTTTTGTGTGTGAGAGACCAAAATCTAAGTACCGACTGAAAGAGGAGAGGGGAAGAGAGCACAGAGGCCTCCAGTGTTGTAGATTGGCAATCAGACCAGACCAGGTTCAACCTGAACTGAAAGGACAGAAGAATTCAGCAAGCTGGCAGCTCCCACTGTGAATAAGGTCACATTAGGGCAAAGAAATGTAACGTTATATAGTGTAATGTATTGCAAAATGCTGTTTATTATGTCTTTTCATTTAAGCTTTGTATTTTGTCTTTTTTTTTTATATATACCATAAAAGGTAGCTTACAGACAGTTAAATAATCCAGTTTACTGTAATATGAATTTGTCATCCTCTTCAGCACCATGGACAGCTCGTAAGGTGTTCACATGTACTCATGCGTCACTGTCATTTTGGGAAAGTTTATTCAGAATTTATAGGGTTGCCCCCTCTTAGTCGTTCAGTCGAATAATCGGTCGTTTTGATCTTATTTCTCATTTCTTTAGCCGATTAGTCGTTTTTTATGCTTTTTTCATGCTGAATGATTTATTGCCAAGAACCTTATGATCACATCTCTGGTAAAAACAAGATTTAAAGTGGTGCTTTTGTGTGATTCTTTGTGGAAAAACTCAGTTTCACAGATCTGTCGATTAAATCGACTAATCGATTAGTCAACAAAATTGTAATGGTGTTACTCGACTAAGAATTTCTTTGATCGAGAACGGTCCTGATAATTTACACAGCACATGTAAACGTTTTATCCAACTGGAACATCATACACATCAGTGTCTGTGGGAGCCAAGTTTCTTATACGTGTTTTAGTTCAATAAATAAGCACAGTCTGCATTTTATGTTGGTTGAGATAAATAAGTGATTTCATTGTATAAGTTAATTAACAGTGATTAAAACGCTCAAAAGTTAATAGTCATCTAATGATCATTTGACTTAATTTATCTTAATAATGATAATAATGTCTTTAATGTGGTACTTTGTAAAAGGCAACACTGTTCAGTGTAAGCTTTTCGTTAGAACGGTATGTAGGTTAGTGTGCACATTAAGGTAAAAAATGTGGTTTTGTTCAGTTGGGGCTCAAATTAACTAACGAGCCACACGGTTTTCTTACCGTAGTACAGTTTGCTGATTAGGAGAACTTAACTTTGAATACTCCTGTAAGAAGATACTACAAAACTGTGGTCCTGTGGACGGATTTCCTTCTCAAAATATCAATATTTAACACAGAGAAACTGACATTTGATATTTTTCTGTCTGCACATATTTCAGTATACATCTACACATCTACTGTAGAGAATATCTTTGCATCTAGCCAATCAAAGCCGTTTAATTCTAGTGTGTGTTTGCAGGCTTTAGCAGCAGCTGACACTGTTCTATTAGCGTGACGGTGATACTGACGTCCAGACAGCAGCCCAAGACACAGACACAAAAGAGGCACAGACTGAGAACCAGCAGCATCTCTCTAGCTGTAATATCTCTTTCATATTTGCAAAGATGAGCACATTCAGCATCTTGGCTTAAACAAGCTGACAAACAAAACCCCCCTTTATATAATTTCTGTCTGCAGAAAAGAATGTGTTCGGTTGGATGGTAAGAGCAAAAAACACTCTTGACTTCTACAAATGGTCGCTATTGGAAAACGGGGCCCAGGACATCCACTGAATAACAGTGGACCAAATGAGGAAGCCATTTTTAGACCCTCCATCCCTTCGTCTCCATAACAACTAAAGCGCAGCCAGGACTGACTAATGGTCTAGAAAGATGGAGAGATGGAAGGAAGTGGGGGATGAAATGACGGAGGTGGCAGGAGGCAGCAGAGGGAGTGATTGGAGAAAAAGTAGGGGAGGAGAAATGTACAAAGACGTAGAGTGTTGGGGGTGAAAAGAGAAAGAGGAGAAAATCCAAAGGGGAATAGTTAGAGGTGTGAAACTCATGAG
This sequence comes from Sebastiscus albofasciatus, assembly GCA_916701655.1. Classification (NCBI taxonomy): domain Eukaryota; kingdom Metazoa; phylum Chordata; class Actinopteri; order Perciformes; family Sebastidae; genus Sebastiscus; species Sebastiscus albofasciatus. Next base: position 83,595 of record CAKAOI010001997.1, read on the forward strand.
GATATTTCTATTTCTGTATTTGTGTGGATGATGGTGAGCTATTTTAATCTTTCTCTCACCTCTTCCTCTTTTTCTTTCTTCTGTTAATTAAATCAGATGACGCTCTGTGTCTCCTAACACTAGACGGGACTAATTCTCACCACTGTATCACAGGAATGTAATTGGGTCTGCTGCTGTTTTTCTAGCTGTGTAATGATCAAGTATGCTATCATATTAGAGCAAATTACACTTAGATGTTTTTTTTTTTTAACATTGTACTGCACATAAATCATGTCTTTACCATAGACTTTATATAAGAAGTGGACATATTCACCTTGACATCACCTATTGGTTTGTGGACTGCCGTTTTGAAGCCTCGAGTTCGGCATTTTGGCATTCATCATCTTGATTTTTGGCTGTTACCATCTTGTTTTTTTTGCAACCAGAAGTGAAACGAGCGTGTGGAGTTAAGTACAATTGAACGCCGAATAACACATTTTTAGGCGACCACAAATGTTATAATTAACTTTCATGAACTGAAAACACAGTGAAAGGGTTAAAGTTGTAAGTCGTAATCACGGACAACTCCCAGACCAGACAACGCCGTGGTAGCGACCTGTCAATCACAAGGTAGCCACGCCCTGAAACATACCCTGCTTTATGGTCTATTTGACTCTAAATGGGACCATAATTTACTAAATGAACATCATGTTGTATTGAAAAACACTTGAAACTAGCAATTGAGACCATAAACTCATGTTTACAATGTTTACTGAGGTAATAAAGTGAAAAGTAGGATCATTTTCTCATATACATTGATAATCTGACCTCTTTTTGCAACCAGAGGAGTCGCCCCCTGCTGGCTATTAGAAAGAATGCAAGTTTAAGGCACTTCTGTATTGGCTTCATTTTTCAGACCTGGAGTTGCCCACTGGTGTTTACAAAGCAATTCTTTTACGTAATCCTCCTATTAATTACCTTATAAATTCTTCTTTTATATGTAATTTGTGTCCTCTCTTCAAGATCAAAGTGAATTTAATGTAATTATTTACAATTATTTAGTTATTAATGCTTTTTAATTGGCCAGAAGAGCAATGTGCACTCACATATAGTATAAGTTTGAGTTTTGGATTTGGGAGAGAGTCATTCTTATGAAACTCTGTCTTCAAAGTCTTGGAATAAAATACTGCTCCATCCTCTCCTTGGCAAAAACTTTTCCTCAACTCCCCTTTTGCTTTTCTTATTTTATTTTTTACCTCACTTATCCATCCATCTCTGTCTTTCCCTCAGTAGGCATCCAGGTGAAAGGGGAATAAATGTGTGTTCGGGTCAGTGGAAAATGGATAAACAGAGTCAGAGGTGCGAGTATAATTGGGAAGGAGGTTGTAGAAACAGGTGGAGGAAGAGGGAGATGAGAGGTTTAGGGATAAAGAGCAAGATATAAGGGTATAGAGAGGAGAGAGAAAAGGGAAGCAGGAGGGCAGACTAATGAGGAAGCAAGGGGGGGAGATCACCAGGCACTGCCTTTGTTTTTCTCATCAGTCTGAGGGCTGAAGGCCACAGAGGTGTATTTAGAGGACGGGGGAATAGAGGAGACAAACAAAGTAAAAATGGAACTTTTGTTGGACTTTGTGTAGCAGATAAGAGGTTGATGTGAGTCTGTCCACGCATGTGTTTGTCCGCGAGCTGCATGTCTCTCCAGCCCGAGGGTGTCCTGCCTTCCCTTGACGGAGCTGCTTTCTTTGTTCTCCTCCTAAATAGCAGTTGTCACAGCCATCGCATCCTCCCACACAAAGCGAAACAGCCAAAAGCCCCCCAAAACATCCCCGTTGTTTTCTGTTTTCTCTCTCTGCGTGCTGGAGACCCTCGCATCCTCACACTCCATATCTAAGCACTGCAGCCATCCACCAACACTGTGTGTGATGGCCTTACAGTGTTACCATGTGTGTGATTTTGACACGGCTCCGCAACAGATTGCAAAGCGTAAAATTGCAGCATTCATGTGCACCAGCGTGACAATTGTGCTCTGTGATTCTGTGTAGGATCCTGGCGGCAGCAGGGGCTCATATGAACATCTCAGTGGACCTGAGGACTCTGAGGGCGGTGCGAGTGCTTCGACCCCTCAAACTGGTCTCAGGCATCCCCAGTGAGTACCACATATGATTACATCAAGATCTTTTTATCGCTAAAGTCAAGAAAAAACAACATATTCTCTCACTCCCCTAGAGATATCTAGCCATGAAGATTTGTTTTCTTTTAGTGGTCATGTTTTCAGATATCGCCTCTGAAATTTAAACCTCCATCCTATTGAATACTTGTGTTCCTAAATAGATATTTAAAAAAGGCTAATTCTAAATATCTTTTCAAAATAAGTCTCCCTGTTTCTCCACAATTTCTCCACAATTTTCATACAGACTATTTATTTATTTATTTTTTAGCAGAAAGCAGTTCCAAAGAAATAAAACCAAAACTGTACTGTGAATAGCTAGATACACTTGAGAGGGAAAATATGCTCTTTTGTAGTTGGGTCCATTCACAACTGTCATTAGAATACCCCATATAAATAAAGTTGAATTCATTATTGAATCAGTGATGTCCTCTATTCAATTCCAGACCAATATCAGCGTGAGGTATTGATCTAACTGTAGACATAGAGCTGCAACTTGTGATTATTTTTAATATTGATTAATTTGCAGATTATTTTTGCTATTAATCTTTTTTATTTATTTGGTTTGTAAAATGTCAGAAAAAAGTGAAATATCACAATTCTCAGAGCAACATGTTCAATTAGCTTGTTTTGTCTGATCAACATTCAAATCCAAAGATATTCAGTTTAAAATCATAAACCACTAAGACAACAAATATTCACATTTGCGAAGCCGGAACCAGTGAGTCTTTCACATTTTTGCTTAAATTACTTGATTAACAGAATAGTTGTCGATTCAATTTCTGTTGATCAACCAAATGATTAATTTACTAATTGTTTCAGCTCTACCTACATTTTTTTAAACTTTTTTTCAATCATTGTGACGTTACATTTTATGACACACATGTTTCTCAAATCTGTCCTGTAAGAAGTGCAGTTTTACTTTAACTCACTGTGTGCTCTACTTGCAGGTCTGCAGATTGTCCTGAAGTCTATAATGAAGGCCATGGTTCCTCTGCTGCAGATCGGCCTGCTGCTCTTTTTTGCAATCCTCATGTTCGCCATCATCGGCCTGGAGTTTTACAGCGGCAAACTGCACTACACCTGCACGCCACAGCCTGGAATACTGGGTACGCACACTAACTCATTGTTCATACATGTCTCTATAGCGCACAGGTACATGCTGCACATTACATGCAGTATATGCATATTAATGCTTACATATGCAGATGTGTATAGACTGTATATATAGATATATAATATGTACATCTACATAAACTATGTAAGGCTTTTGGAGCAGTTAAGTCTTCAGTATTTGTAGATATGTAATAAATAGCGCTGAAGGATTTTGAAAAAATATTAATTACAATTATTTTGACTGAAATATGCGAATGCGATGTGATTTGTGATATTAGAGGGAATGCTGATTTTTACACCATTATTCTCATTTTCATTGAAATAAAATGATTATGGTGGGATTTTTGCGGGAATCAGTACCAAACAAAGATGTTTTCTTGAGTCTGTAGAATATGATGTGTAGGCCAGGACATCTCTGCAGCACCCCAAAATTTAATTTAAAAAGGTATTTTGACACACATTTCGGCCTTCTGCGATTTGAAAATTGCAGTAGACCATATTGCAATTTCGATAAAATTTTAATTAATGGTGCAGCCCTAATTAATATCAATATAATATAATAATTCAGAAAATGTAGAAAGCTGTCAGTACCCTATGTACAGTCCATAATCACACACATGCGCACACATGTATGTAT